>VDFB02170619.1:0-11332 GCA_007258455.2 Sequoia sempervirens | reverse complement strand
ACACTTGGGTATATATCATATGAAATTTAAATAGTAAGGTGTCTATTATATAGGAGAGTTGATAATACATGGAAAAAGGTTTGTATGGGAATATATGTATTAAGAAACACATAGTACACTGTGACCTCTATAGGAGTTTTAAGATGTGATCCTAGATAATAATGCACCCATCCTCAAGCATAATGGATTCTTTAGCAATTAAGGGACATTCAATAACCATAAAATTACCTATATTTTGATACTATATAGATTTATGTGGAAGGATAGAAATGCATCAATAAGGAGACCAAGATGGAAACCATTTTAACAATCAAGGTACACGCATTAAAATGGAAAGGAGGAGGCTGATGATAGGTTGAGGAACTAGTCCACATTATACAGAGAGGAGGAGATCTATATTGTGGCCCTGCAAATAAGAGAGGCTTAAATTTAGGCAAGATTTAAATAACTCCTAGCTAACAAAGGAAATAATTCCTAGAGGGAGTGAGTGGGATTGTTGAAAAGATACAAGGAGATACCTATGAAGGTCCCAACACCTACATAGAGTCCTACATGAAATACACCAATCTGGGCACTTCCTAGAAGGATCAAGATCCATGTGAGGAGCCTCTTTTTATTTTTGTATCTTCTACATATGTATATTTATTCCTTTATTATGGGATTAAAATTATGTATGATATAACTTATTAATAAGTGATTACAAGTATAATTATTAAAATATTTCATATTTATTTTGATATCCTCTAATGTAGGAGGAAATTTTTACTTGTTTTTATAGATGTATGTTATTTTTGTGATATGTATAGATTGATTCATTTTTAACATGATACTTTTTTTTATTAGAGGGGTAAACACTTTGACCCAGACCCATGAACCAATGAGGTCAGCAAGCATGACTAAACCTTTGGGAGCCCACTCTCAGATCCTTAAGCCATCCTATCGCACCAAATCAAATCAATTTCTTAAGGGGTCCCAATATGACATTTCTTAAGGGGATCAAATAAGTTCTTAAAATTTGGTGAAGTTGCCCAAGGCAACCAAATTTAACAATAATAAGATCATGCAAGATTATAATATGAATGAGATTTCATGATCAAGGTTGGTTAGTTGAAACAAGAGTAGATCTCAATAAACTATTCCACAAGAAAATGTTCTTCACTAACTTGCAAGTTCATTATATTCCAAGAGGTACCAAAACTTCACCCTAAGTTCTGTAAACCCTAAACCCTGAACTCTAAAATCTAAACCCTAAACACTAAACCATTAATTTTGTCCTACCTAATTTTAAAGTGAAATTTGGTTGCCTTAGAAAAATCCACCAAATTTCATTCCCTTATTCCATGTAATTTTGTCATAGGACATTACTACATAGATCCCCTTAAGTTATCCTATTACCATAAACCCTAAACTCTAAACTCTAAACCCTAAACCCTAAAGCCATCATTTTTTCTTAGGCTCTTAATGAAATTTGGTTGCCATAGGAAACTCCACCAAATTTCATTCCCTTATGCCATGTAATTTTGTCCTAGGATCTTACTACATGTAGATCCCCTTAAGCTATCCTATTACCCTAAACCCTAAACTCTAAAGTCTAAAACCTAAACCCTAAAGCCATCATTATTTCTTTAAAGGATCTTAATGAAATTTGGTTGCCTTGGGCAACTTCACCAAATTTTATTCACTTGAGCCATTTCATTTTCTCCTAGGACCTCACTAGACATAGATCCCCTTAAGCCATCCTGTCACCCTAAATTGTAATTCGATTTCTTAAGGGGTTCCATTATGACATTTCTTAAGGGGATCAAATAAGCTCCTAAAATTTGGTGTTCAAAGTTGCCCAAGGCAACCGAATTTAACAATAATAAGATCATGCAAGATTTTTTTTATTTTTATTTTTGAAACAAAGGGGTAAAAAAATTATTAGAAATTAGAAGAGAGCATTACACTAAAAACCAAGGGAGCTAGCCCTAGGAAATAGGGAAACAAGCCCAAAGCAAAAAAAAATCAACTATCCCCATGTATCCTCCTATCCTCCTCCAAGAATTGGTCCAAATCTAGATGCAGCTTAGGGTTAACTTGATTCTAATCCCCAACCTTCCAACCGCTATCATGCTCGGAGGCCCATTTAGCCAAACAGTCAGCAGGACAATTCCACTCCCTTGGGATGTGAACAAAGGAAGCCTCTTCCATCCGAGAACTAACCTGGAGAATCTGCTGAACCATCAAAGCGAACTGCCAATTTATATCAGATATCTTCTGCTCATTCAATAGATTAATCAAGATCTATGAATCAGCTTCATATGTCCCTTCCCACATCCTGCAAAAGCAGCCCTCTGCACAGTACATAAAGAATCGAGACTTCATGGCTAATAATCTTCACCCCCATGAAGGCTAGAGGAAATAGAAAAATCACCATCCAAATGGAGTCCCTACTTAACGCCACCAATCCCAAAGGAGGGCCCTATATTTCCTAGAAGTGATCCCATCCAAGGTTTATCTCTAAAAATCCATTTGAGAGGTAAACCATCTCCAACTCATCAATCCTTCTTTTCTCAGAGTCGTTCTGGATACCAAAAGAGGAAATGAATTCCCTGGTAGACTTCTTTCCACCTTGTCCCTAAGATCACCTCCAAGGCGGGGAGAAAGCCACACTCAAGCACTTAGCCAATGACCTGACTCTACACCATTCCTAACTGGTGCAACTTGTGTTCTTGTTGGTCCAGCACTACCTCGATCATGAAAAAATTCCATGCCCTAATTCCCATCCAACCTGCCAAAGGTAGGGCCTTACATAATTAGATACATAATTTCAAAAGGAGAAGATATAGAGGTGGAGGCCTTCCCTGCATATCATCCTAGGAATTCAAATCCAAAGAGAACAAGCATGAATACAAAGGAAGCTTCCTCCACACCTCCCACCACTAATTCCAAAGCTTAACAACAAAGGGTAAATGGAACAATGCGGAGAATCCTTCCGGTGGCACTTCAAGACAAGAGCATGTAAATTGAAGGACCCTAGAAACCCTGTTTATGAATGTTACCCCTGGTCAAGCACCCATTCCACACCACAGTCCAAACAAAGCAGTTGCATTTTGGCCATGAGAGCTTATTCCACACCCTTTCCACCAATGAACCTCTGCCCTAGTCAACTTCTGAGCCAAAAGCACCTGATAACTAGATGCAACAGAATAAACCTCTTAGGACAAGTGTGGGTCCAAGTAGACATCCCTCTTCCTGTATAGAATCCAGCAAATGCATCAACAGAAAGAATCTAGAAGCTCAAAGACATTCTTTCCGTAAGTCCAAAATCAAGCAAGAATCCTTCCCATCAAGCCACCTGAATCGACTCGTATAGGCGATGACTTGAAGTCACTCACCCTATAGGGATAGCTTGGGCCATGAGAAATCTGAAGTAGTCAGGGAACTGAGAAGTCATGGAGGAACCATCCGAATCATCAGAAAGAGATCGCCCTCCGCAACCAATAAACCATCCTTGATGAGTTTCGCACCCTTCTGAAGAGTATTCCAAATCATTGATCCTTCCCCCTCAAGAGGGTAACGAGGGAGATCATGCCGAGGAATCCCCGAGAAATACTTATGAGATAAAATTTTGGCCCATAGCTGATCTTGCTGTACACACCATCTCCAGAATAGCTTAGCGGCCATAGCCACTCTGGACAATGCAGATTGGTGAAGACTAAGACCACCAAATTGCATTGGGCTACACACAACATCCCACCTAACTAGGCTCCACTTGGAAGACAATAAACTTCCCACCCATAAGAACTACCTTTCAAGGGAATCCAACTCCCTAAGAAAACCCGTTGGAGCCACCTAAAGCATACAACGGTAGGTAGGGAGAGCCTGCACCACTAACTTGAGAAGTTGAACCCGCCTAGAAAAAGACAACCATCTATGGGTCCAATGATTAACTTTTGCATGGAGCTTGTCAATAATATTCTACCAAGAACCCTTGGGGAGTCGGTAAACAGAAATTGGTATACCCAGATAAGTCAAAGGGAGAACCCCAATTTGAAACCTCAAGATATTAGCAATTCTTCTTTGAATGGGGGCCAGTGTATTGAAGAAGAAGATGGTTGATTTCTCCTCATTAATCAATTTCCCTAAAGCATCTAGATAAACGTCTAGCACATACCTCAAATTGGTAGCTTCCCGAACAGTGGCCAACCCCATCAAGGCAGTATCATCAACAAACTATAAGTGAGATTACGGGGGAAAATCTCTGCCCCATCGCCAACCCTAAATGATGCCAAGCTCCACATTACTTTCAACAAATGTCCAAGACCTTCCACAAGAAGTAGAAAAAGATACGAAGAAAGAGGATCCCCTTGGTGCAAACCTCTATAAGTGCCAAAAAGTTTAGAATGATCTCCATTTATCAGGACCGAGAAGGAAACCAATGTGACACAGCTCATGACCCATTGGATCCACTCCTCATCAAAGCCAAAAGAAACAAGGATCTTCCATAGGAAAGACCATCTAACCCTGTCATAAGCCTTTTCCATATCTAGCTTAATGAACATAGCCTTCTCATGGGAGTTGTCCATGGAATGGATGGTATCCGTAGCAATGACAACCCTGTCAAGAATTTGATGGCCTGCCACAAAACCACTCTACTCCTCCAAAATCAGCACTTTAAGCCACTTCTTCAACCTCTCAGCCATTAACTTGGATATGATTTTATAAGCCACATTGCAGAGAAAGATACATCAGAATTGAGATAACCTATCAACCCCTTCACACTTGGGGATGAGAGCAAGGACGGTGGAATTCAGGGCATGAAGCATTTGCTTATTCCTCTAGGACTCATGAACAATTGCCAGAAGATCCAACTAAATGTTATCCCAAAATTATTGAAAAAACTCAATCGGGAAACCATCAGGGCCAGGAGCTTTACCCCTCTTCATCTGAAACACAATCCACTCCAACTCATCAAGAGAGATCTCTTTCAACAAATACTCATTCACCTCCTTGGAGACCAACTGAGGAATACAAGAAAAAACCTGTGCTTCCTCAACAGAGCTCCCCCGCGAATCCTCCCTAAATAAAGCAGCAAAATATTGAGAAGCCTCAGCAGAGATTTCCTTAAACAAGGCAAGACGATCCACCCTATCATTCACCAGAGCAGAAATGGAATTACCATGCCTCCTATCCTTCATAGAGTTGAAGAAAGCATAGTTTTTATCACCCTCCTGCAGCCATTCAACTTGGGCCTTTTGCTTCTAATAGATTTCTTCCCACAACTCCAATTCCTCAACCACTTTCAGAGTCCTAGCCTCTTCCCTTAGAAGATTCTCAGAAGCCCCATTCTCACGAATCAACTGCATAATACTATTCAATTCATCCGGGGCAGAAACCTTATCATGAAATATATTACCAAAACATCTCCAATTCCACCTCTTAAGCTGATATTGGACAAACTGAAGAAGCTTGGAAAAAGTGTACATTGTCATACCAAAAGTAGGTCTCCCAATCCTCCACCACATAGCCACCTAGTCACAAAGAGTAGAATCCCGTAACCACATAAGATGGAACTTAAAGGAGGGAGAATGAGGTGCCCGGGCAAAAATAATATTAAGCTTTATGGGCCAGTGATCAGAACCTCTCCAATCTAGAATTTTAGATCTAATAGACCACAAGTCTCCAACCCAATAATAGGAAACCAAGAATTGATCAAGCCTCTCAGCAACACAACTCTCACCAATTCTCCTATTATTCCAAGTGAAACGATCATTACTAGGTTGAATATCAATAAGATTTAAATCTAAAATGTTATCCCTGAATAATAGATCAGAAGGCTCTAACCTAGTAATACCACCTCTTTTCTCAGACAACTCCACAATAGCATTAAAATCTCTAGCCATAATCCATGGATGGAAAGGAGATAAGCTATGAACAAAATGAACATGGGACCAGAGAAGCTATTTACCCTAAAAATGAACAAGTGCATACACATTAGAGAGGAGAACACACTCACCAGTCTCAAAACAAGAGTCAACCAAGGACATAGAGGATCTAGAGGACGTCCACCAAAGAGGGAAAATCTTCTGAGGGTTCCAAAAGCAAGCCACCCCCCAGAAGCACCAAGAGCCCCCACACATTGGCATTCACCATATTTCCATAGCTTAGGTGCCATGTCCAACATATTATCCACAGATAATTTAGTCTCCTAAAGAAAAAGAACATCCAGAGAATGATTCCTAACCAAAATCCCAAACAACTTTTTTTCGAGGGCTATTGTTCAAGCCCCTTACATTCCATGAGAGAACAATCATTTTTGGGGGCATGAAAAATGCGAATCTAGAGTCTTGACTGATCCTGACTCCACCAAAGTTTCTCCAACTAATTTAATCTTATCCATATCCTTTTTCCTTCCTAGCTTCTTGAGTCCTCACCAACCCTTCTTTTAATTCCCTTTTACAAAATACCCGCTTAGAAGAGACAAATAGTTCTTACCCACTTTCGTAGGACTCCTTTCAAGTAAGGAGGATCCTCCTCCACCACTCTTCATAGCTCCAATAGTAGAATCTTGTTCAGCCTGGACAACCAATTGTTGAACTGTATCCATCTGCCCAACGCCAACCTCCTGCACAACTTGCATAGCTTCCAAAGGAGGTCCATCCTGTCCTGTACCCAAAGTTCCTTGATCCAAGTTCATCAACCCCAGATTCATTTCCTGCTGGCTGAGATCATCCAACACTTCAAACCTATTAAAAGTGTCATCATCTTGCCTCTCCCTCAAGGTCCGCTTTTGCCCTCGATTCCTATTGCGAGCCTTGACAGGGACATAACCATCATCACCGTTACCATCACCTGGAATAGGCTCTTTCCTCTTATCAACCCTAAGCGGATTGCGAGCAGGCTGAGAAGGCTGGGGCGCCATAGACTTAGCCCTAGGGCACCTACGCTACAAGTGACCATATTCATGATAGAAACGACATCAAAAAGCTAGGGTTTCATAATCTAGTTGTTGTACCCAAGTATAGGATCCAACACTCACTTCAACAGAATCTGGCAATGGCTTGCTTAAATCAATTTCTACACAAATACGAGCAAAAGTCATTACCTTTTTAAATTGCGTCTGCTGTGAAGACCCAATAGGTTTACCGAGCATTGAAGCCACCAAATGCAACACATCATCCCGCCAGCACCCAACCGAAAACCACGACAAACGAACCCAAACCGGAATCCGACTCGGTAGTGCCTCAGTCCGGTTGAAGTTGGCATGCCATGGCTTGATAAACAATCCCACTTGGTTATAAAAATAGGGACCACCATCAAAGACCCGATTCCGATCCGCCATGCAATCAAATGAGACCATAAAATAGTTGTTCGTAAGGAGCCTAATCTCCATCTATCCATAGTCCATCAGCCCTGTGGATTCCAATTTGACCCTCCATTTTGCTCTTTTGATCAAACAATATTTCTCTATGCATGTTTATTTTGTTATCACTTTGTTTGTGGAACTTGGTTACTTTTGACCGCTAATTGTTAAGCGATGTAAACATTATGTTTTGGTGTGATGGTATTTTATTTGGTCATTATTATTATTGCATGTCATGGATTAGATTAGCATGTATGTGAATTAACGATGCTTTACACTTTCGATTATATCATGGATTTTAGATGTTTCAGTTAGCTATACTGTATTGGTGAAGGGGAAGGGATCACATCACTCGCATGCGAGCGCCTTGTGATTCCGCGATTCCTTTTTTCATGGTGTGTTTTAATATATTATATGCATGTTTTGACACTCGTATTGTGTGCAAGATGCAGGTACAGGACATCGACTCCACCTGGTTTCACAGGTTTGAGCATGTCCATCGACCAACAGTATCGATTGGGAGATAGTAACTAGGTTTTATGTGTCAAGTCATCACCCTAGTCATAGTGTGTCGTCGGGTTGTTAGTTGGGATAAGTTAATTTCTTTGTTGCCTCTTCCCTCCTTGCTTGCGTATTTAAATTTGCAAGATAAATGGTGTTTGTTTTATTTATTTGCTTTGTCAAAATAAATAAATGAGTGCTTATTAATTAATTAGTTAATTTAATTCAATCAATAAAATAATCTAATCATAGATTAGATTGATTTATTGATAAATTAAATTAAAATGTTGTGTTAGCATTATTCAATACTGAGAGCAAATCAAAAATAGAAATTGCCTTGCATTCCTTTTTGGAAATAAAATTAAAAATAATTTTAAATGTAGATGGGTAAATTCAATTTTGTGGAAAAAGGAAAATGTAATTATCTTTTGGTTGCAAAATAGAACTTTGTTTTAAATAAATATTATGCAAATTCAATGGAAAATGGAAATTGTTTTATTAAATTGCAAAAATAAAATATCTAGTTTAGCAATAAATTTTGGTGGGTGAGTTCAAAATTAGGGGTTTGACAAATTTGGGGGAGAAAATTGCATAAGGTAATTCATTTTATTTTGAAATTTTAATTTTTGAATTTTGGAGAGCAAACTTGGAATGGATTTTGGTTGAAGAAAAATTGGGAAGAGAAGATTTGAAAATTGGTGCAGCTGAATTGGAAGGAAAAGGAAAACCTCCATTGAAAGACTTCAAGCTTGGAGAAAACACAAGGTTCATTGTTTAAATTTTGTGCAATTCTTATTTTGAAAATCATTTAGAAGTTGTTCAAATTGTTAAAGAATTCAAAATTGTGAATTAGAAGAAAAACCCATCAAGAAACTGCATTCAAATCTTGAATCAAAAACTCTCAAGATAGTATGAAAAATTTAGAGATTAAACTTGGTTCATGTTTTTAGTAACAGAAAAATTTGAACAAACATGGTTATTTCAAATGCAAAATCTTGTAAAATTTTTGTGTGTTGTGGAAACTTTCATTTTGAATTGGGGAAAGAAAGGGAAATCTTCAAAATGGTTTGATTAAATCCATTATTTTCAAATTTTATTTCAAAGTGCTGGGAGTGAGCATTTGCTCAATCTAGGTATGAAGAAATTTTGTATCTATGGTTCCTTCAAGAGAAATTATAGGTACATATTTATATATATGTATATATATATATACATACCCAATTGTATATATATATATAAATTGAATCCATTTTTTTAAATTTATGAGAAAATAAATTCGTGATTTTTGTATTCTGGGTTTTACCCAGAAATATGCTTTACCATTCGAAATAAACTGCGTTTCAATAAACGGATTCGTCCTTTTTTATTATTATTGAGGCGACGGGATGAGAAGGGTGGGGGGTTTCCACCCCAGGGCAGCCCCATGGCTAGGGACGACAGCTTGCGAAGACAGCGCTGAAGCTGCCCTCACAGGCCGCAGCCCCCAGCAATGGAGGCTGCGTCCCCTGTTAGGGCAGGGCGCGGCCCCCAAACCCTCCTTTGACTTCATTCGTTTTCTTTTAAAAATTGTTTTTTTTATATATTATATATTAAATATAATATATGTATAATATATATTATATTATATATATATATGTACAATAAATTGCTTTTGTGTTTTAATTAATATTATTTAAAATATATTATTAATATATTTGATATATATATTGTATATATGTATTAATTTCATATTAAATATACACATATAATATATATATTACAATATATTTATATTATATTTTAAATAAATGAAGTATGTTATCATGATTTAATTTTGGATTTAAAAATATCGAGGTAATATTTAAATATTAATTATAGATATATAAAATATATGTAATAACATATACATCGAGTATATGTATTATTACATACATATTTTATATAAATATAATGATATTTGAATATCATTATTTTAAGTTATTTTTGCAATGTATATATGAGAAATCAGTTTGCAAGTAAATGCTTTGATTGTGAAAGGACTGATGTTTTTATTATCATTATGGAAAATTTTGGATTATGATTAAATGATTAAGTGCAGATTATGGAAAGATTCCCAACGTGTTAGACTACTCTCATGTGATTGTGCAAGAATTTATTTTATTTAATTTGATTAGTGCACTAATGTGTTGAGTGAATTGGATTTACGAAATCCTAATGTAGCGTACTTTATATTGCTTGTAATGCTTCCTCTTGGTGCGGGGCAGTCTAATAAGTACTATGTAAGTCTTCCATTGAGGTTGTCTTTTTAAAAGTAAGGGTTGTCGGTATGTCAGTCAACCTTGTGATTGCTTTGGGTAGTGCACATGGTGGTAGTTGTGTTATCACCCGGTTATCATAAACGAGATATGTGGTATGTCATGGATACCCAAGTACTACGAACGTGTTGTATGACCTTATGTGTTAAGGTTGAAATTGGTCATCAATTTGTGCATGTTGTCTACCCTTAGATTGGGGGCTTTGTATCCTAGTGTTGTCAGTAGGAGAGTGGCCCTTTGTGGGGGTCCGACGCCCAAAGAGGTGTTAGGGTAACTCATTTAGGGTTTAATCAAGTGATAATATAAAAGAATTAATGGGGAACTTCACACTAATAAAGTTAATGAATGCCTCTCTCATGAAGTATGCATTATTAAGGCTCGAAATGAGATGAGACGTATAGTTTTGCATGAGGGTCCGGCGGCTGGTAGAGGCAAGCCAGGGTAACCCATGATGGGGGTCCGGTAGCCTAGGAAGGTTGAGCTAGGGTAACTCATGGCATTTTATGTATGACACTCTCCCTACGTCAATAGTTAGTTAGTTATTGTGTGTTAGTTAGTTATTGTGTGTTGTACAATGGTGTACTTGTCCTATGTAACCTGGAAGCAACGTATTGTCTTGTGAGTTTCCGTACTGTGTTAAGTGATGTTGTTTGGTATTTGAGTCAGTTCAGTTATGTTTAGCCTTTGTCTAGAGGTAGTGGGTCTTGACCAGAAATCCTTGTTACTATCTCCTAGCATGGGGGGAGAGCCTTTGGGTTTCACTTGGTTGGGTGGAACGTGCACCTTACACCGTTGGCTTTGATCGTGATCATGTGGACGAGACTTTCATATTGGGGAGCTCGTTGATTCCTGTTACTCTTCTAGTTCTTTCATTCCAGTTATTCTTGTATTTCATTACCCCTCATTTGTATTGAGGTGGAAATTGTAATATATTATCATGCTTATTTGATTTACCTCATTCGGGGAATGAGTGTTGTAATTATATTGTAAACAATCATTATTGGATATCATGTTGTATCTATTAGTCTTTGATGTAATTATCCTGTATGGAATGTATGTACTTTAATTCCTTAATTGAATGATGTTATGTTTTCATTCCTTGGTTGTTTAATTCGTGTTTAAGTAATCTTTGTCTCGTAGCCTTAGGGGATGTTGGCAATGTATAGCAAACTTGTACGTTATTGCACTTTAA
>VDFB02170618.1:0-59897 GCA_007258455.2 Sequoia sempervirens | reverse complement strand
TTTTTCTTGTTCCTCTCTTGTTGTTCTTCCTTAATTTCATTGGTGCAGGAGCACCTAGGAAGCAATAGAGAGCACACTAGGCAAAATGTGGAAGTATAGAATGATTTTATGACTTAGATGTATGCCTTTAGACATTTTTTGTGGTTGGAATGATGTTTTCTAATAAGGTCATGTTGACCATGGGTGAGAAACAAAAAGGTTCTAGTCCAAAGTTTAGGAATGGAGGTTTTTGCAATTATTGACAATTTTTGCAAAAACATTCTCCTTTTGTGTTTGAGCGGCCAAGAAGGGTCCATTGGAAAAATAACTGTTGGGAAAGCATATTTAAAGGTTTCCTCAACCTTTGTGCAAGGTTGAAAGTATGTTTGTATGGATTGTTTTGTTGGAAATTGAAGGAAAACAGTTTTTTGAGTGAAATTTTCTATTTTTTGGTCTGAAAGAAGGCTCTAATGGATTAAATCTAGTTCTTTGTTGTGTGTAGGATGTAGTATAAATCCATTACAAGTTTTTTGTAGCCTTTAGATAGTTCTTTCAATCGTTTTCTTGTCTCTTTGTAAATATTTTGGTTTCTTTGTGCTTGTTGGCCTGAAACAGGCAGTGTTGAGTAAATGGGGTGCTAGAGCACTTTTCCACCGTACAAACCATACGACCTTTTGGAAATAGTTCCTAGACACCATTCTTGTACATATGTTAGTTGGTAGGTTTTGTTTGAGTGCAGGAGTTGCTAGCAAAGTGATGCCCTAGGCGAGCCAGTGCAGGTCGGGCTAGGAAAAACTTATTGTGCAGGTCACAAATCTTGCAGGGGTGTTGAGCCATTGAGGATTTTCTTCTTGGAGGAGGTAGGGTGGTGTGTTACCTTGTTACTACATGAAGGAGGAGGCTCCATCTGTCCATTTGGTGTGTAAACAAATTGGAAGTTTGCTAACTGTTAAGGGAAGGCTTAAAACCCTAGTTTTTGCTCCATTTCATGTTTGAGCTTTGTACGGATAGTGGAAGGCTGAGACCTCAAGAATATTTGATGTTTTCCATGTGAACCAAGAACCTTGGAAAAAGAGTGGGAATTCCTTTTGAGATTTGTGAGTTCTAACCTATTTTGTAGGTGAAGGAGACTTAATAGGGGCTCAAGGGCTACTAGCCTTTCAAACCCTAGCTAAAGGATTGGTGAGAGTGATGGGAAGTTGAAGTCTTGGAGGTTGTTCAAACACCTTTGGAGGATAGTTTGAAGCCTTTTAAGACTTATCACTACCCCTGCAAGAGTTGATGGAGTGTTTAGGAAGATTGGTTTTTAGTATAGTGTAAAGGCTAAGGAAGAGTTGTGGCAATGAACCAAGGTGGACTTGGTGGTTGGATTTTGTGATAGAAGAGGGGTTGGTCAGAAAAACCAGGGGAACCTAGTCATGAGTAGGGACCTATAGGTTAGATTGGTGAAGCAAAGCACCAAGGAGGTCTTACAAGGAAAGTCCTAGAGCAGGAATCAGTGATTGATTCCTCCAACCCCTCTCCCTATCAGATTGGTATCAGAGCAAGCAAAATATTTGGGATTGATCTTGTATGTCAGAGATAGAGTCTAGTGGTTCTAGCATCATGGTGACAAATGTTGAGTTGGCCAAGAGGGTTGAAGAAATAGAGGAAGACAATAGGGTATTGAGAGAGAAGTTAGACCAACTTGAGCAAGCATTGAATGTTATGCGGTTTGATGGAAGAATAGCAAAAGAAGAAGAGGTTACGGAGGAGGATAGAATCCCTGAACCTGACCCTATATTGAAGGAGGATCCCTTCTTGAAAGCATTGAAGGCTTTGAGTGGAAAAGCACTTGAAGGAGTACCACTATTTAGTGGAAAGATGGAGGCTGATTTAGTTATGGATTGGATAGAAGGAATGGAAAACCATTTTGAGTGTGATGGAGTCACGAAGCATAGAAGGTAAAGGTGGCTAAATCAAGACTAAGAGGTTTTGCCTTAACTTGGTGAAATTCATTCAGACAGAGAGGGAGAAGGAAGGCAAGCAGCCTATCTCTACTTGGAAGGGAATGGTTGCCAAGGTGAAAGAAGCATACCTACCTGAAGACTATGAAATTCAGTTGCATAAGAGGAGACAGAGTTTGAGGCAAAGAGATTAGGATGTGAGTTCTTATACTGAGGAGTTTCAAAGACTTTGCATGAGGTCCAATGTCACAGAGGATGAAAGTATCAAGGTGGCAAGGTATCTCAACGGTTTGAAGTGGAACATTGGCACCAATGTTATCAATTGGCATTAAATATTGAAGAGAGGAGTAAGAGGAAGCAAGATCAGACTTCTAAGGGCAGAGGCAAAGGCAGAGATCAAAGAGATCAAAGGGGACAGCGTGGTGGCTACCAAGGTAGAGGCAATGGCCAAAGAAACCAAGGAGGTGAAACATCTACAAGAGGTGGATATAATAGGGGTAGAGGACCTCAAGGAGGTTCAAACAAAGGAAGAGGAGCAGGCAGGAGCAATTCTTATTTTGCAAACATGAAGTGTTACCATTGTAATCAAATAGGTCATCCTACTTATAAGTGCCCAGAGAAAGCATCTTCATCAAGCGATGAAAAGAGAGTGGCTTATGCACAAGAGGACACCATGAGTCCTAAGGCATCTGAGGTCAGTCATATTGAATCTAAGGTAGGAGAGAATCTGATGTTCAACAGGGTTCTGATCAGACAATCGGTTAAAGAGGAACCAAAACAAAGGAGGGCTCTATTTAGAGTAAGGTGCAAGATACTTGGAAAAGTGTGCAAGGTCATAGTAGATTCAGGTTCAACAGACAATATCATATCAGACGAGGTAGTAATGAAACTGAAATTAGAGAAGTCACCTCATACTAACCCCTACAAGGTCACTTGGCTAAACAAAGGGCAGAGTGTTTTAGTAAATGAGCAGGTAACAGTGGAGTTTTCCATTGGAGGATACAAAGATAAGCTGATTTGTGATGTATTACCCATGGATGCATGCCATCTTCTACTAGGCAGACCATGGCAATATGGCAGAGGTGTCATATATGATGGGAGAGAGAATACAATCTCATTCAAGAAGGATGGGAAGAATTTTAAGTTGCAGTCACTGTCAGAAGAAGAAGAGGGACAATCAAAGGCACCAAACATCATGTTGAGTAGTGGGAAGGAGTTCCTTAACAATCTACATCAAGGAGGTGAAGGATATATGGTTTTAATGGAGTCAAAAGATGAAGAAGAGACTAAAAAGACAGTCATACTAGAATCAGTCCAAAAGCTACTAGAAAAGTATAAGGATATTGTCAGTGATGGTACACCTGCAACTTTGCCTCCAAAGAGAGCTATAAGTCATCAAATTGACTTCATACCTGGAGCTTCATTACCTAACAAAGCAGCATACAAGCTTACAACAGATCAGAATCTTGAGGTAGCTAGGCAAGTGAAGGAGTTGTTGGATCAAGGCTTGATTCAAAAGAGTATTAGCCCTTGTGTAGTACCAGTGGTCTTAGCAACCAAGAAAGGAGGTAAGTGGAGACTTTGCACTGACTCTAGAGCAATAAATAGGATCACAATTAGGTATAGGTTCCCTATTCCTAGAATTGAGGACTTAATGGATTGTCTTGGAGGTGCACAATACTTCACCAAGTTGGATCTCAAGAGTGGGTATCATTAGATCAGAATTAAGGATGGTGATGAGTGGAAGACAGCTTTTAAGACAAATGATGGGTTATATGAGTGGAGAGTGATGCCATTTGGTCTCTCCAATGCCCCTAGCACATTCATGAGGCTCATGAATGAAGTGCTTAAGGACTTTACAAGGATATTTGTGGTAGTGTACCTTGATGACATCCTCATATACAACAAGATAGCAGAAGAGCATTTGAAACATGTGGAGCAAGTTCTTAGAAGGTTGCAAGAAGAGAAGTTGGCAATCAATCTAGAGAAGTGTGAATTCTTAAATAAAGAGCTAGTCTATTTGGGTTTTGTAGTGTCCAAAGGATCATTGAAGATGGATCCAAGCAAGGTGGAAGCCATCCTAAACTGGCCTACACCAACCACAGGGACTGAGGTAAGAAGTTTCCATGGATTGGATCAATTTTATAGGAAATTCATAAGGAATTTTAGTGGTATATGTGCACCAGTCTTAGATACAACCAAGGGTGGTTTAAAAACTAAGTTTGTGTGGACTCAAGAAGCTAAGAAAGGGTTTGAAAAACTGAAACAAGAGGTGGCAACTTAACCAATTCTCTTATTACCTAGCTTTGACAAGTTGTTCACTGTGGAATGTGATGCAAGTGGAGTGGTAGTAGGAGGAGTGCTTAGTCAAGAGGGCAGGCCTATAGCCTTCTTTAGTGAGAAGCTCAATGAAGCAAAGAAGAAGTATTCAACCTATGACTTAGAACTTTATGCTTTGGTTCAGTCACTTAGGAAATGGAGGCATTATCTTCTACCCAAGGAGTTTGTAGTCTTTACTAACAATTAGGCACTCAGTTTTATCAACACTCAAGAGAAGTTGAGTAATAGGCATTTGAAATGGATGGAATACATCCAAGCTTTTACCTTCACCATCAAGCACAAGAAGGGATAGCTAAACAAAGTGGCAGATGCATTGAGCAGGAGATTGTTGACAGTCCAAGAGATACAGATCAAGAGCATTGGCATAGAGAGTTTCAAGGATCTATATGGAGATGATGAAGACTTTTCAGAGGCCTATAAGGTATGTTCTAACTTTGAGAACCATTTCCATAGCCAATACTCTGAATATACTTTGCAAAATGGGTTATTGTTTAAGGGAAATCAGTTATGTGTCCCAAGAGGTTCAATGAGGGAAAATATGATTAGAAAACATCATTCCAACCACAAAAATTCCTGAAGGTATACATCCAAGTCATAAACTCATTCTATACTTCCACATTTTTCCTAGTGTGCTCTCTATGGGGTTGGAGGAATCAATCACTGATTCTTGCTCTAGGCCTTTCCTTGTAAGACCTCCTTGGTGCTTTGCTTCACCAATCTAACCTATAGGTCCCTACTCATGACTAGGTGCCCCTAGTTTGTCTGACCAACCCCTCTTCTATCATTCATCAGCATCATACATTGACCTTCTTGCCCCTCCTAAATTTTGGACCACATCCATTACCTCCACATAAAACTGGACATCCTTGGTCTTCATGGTTCCCACACCGTGATATGGTTATGCAAATGAAAATGAAGAAAAGTAATCATCTCCTTATCCATTGGTTGGAAGAATGCATGCTTAATGTTTTGATACATGATATTAGCTCTCTCTTCTGCTCTCATGGTTGAATATCAAAATCCAGCATGGTGGTTTCTCCCCGTGAGTTCTAGCTATCTTTTCTTCCTCTTTCCAATCGAATGTTGTCCCCGGGATCCACATGTCTCACAAAATTTAATCAAGCTTTGTTTTTGTCGAAGTTTCTCCAGTCACCAATGTAGCTCTCTACCTTCCAAACCTCTTTCATTGCTACATCGCCTTTGATTTGGCCATTTGAAATTCACATGGTTGATGTTTTGAATCGCTAGCATCTAAGGGGTTTAAAA
The DNA here is from genome assembly GCA_007258455.2 of Sequoia sempervirens. Lineage (NCBI taxonomy): Eukaryota > Viridiplantae > Streptophyta > Pinopsida > Cupressales > Cupressaceae > Sequoia > Sequoia sempervirens. Next base: position 54,366 of record VDFB02170618.1, on the reverse strand, counting down.
CCTAGGCCTTGTATTTGAGAAAGAAGTAATGTTTTTCTTTTCTTTTTATGTGAGGACGTATTAGTGAGATAAAAGAGGACTATATAGAAAAATGAAAAAAGAAGACAAAAATTCATGGACCATACTATATCACCTACATGCTAGCTAACAAGGACATGAATGTAGTAGATTTAGGCATGATAGGGGTATTGCAAGGTATATTTGAGGAATATATAAGAATGAAGAAGAATTCAATGGATCAAATTAGTGTCAAATGTTTTCCTAAAAGATCTCCCACACCCTATTAGGGAATTTAATCATTTCTAAGCATTTTCCACATCCTATGGGAAAGTTTGAGGAGGCTCCAACAGTTGAGAGTTTAATGAGTACTTATAACTTCTTTCCATGCAATCATGATTAGTTAGAGAACATATAGGAAAACTTGATGAGCTATGCAACAAATGAAGAGAATATAGGTATTTTGACCTAGTCTTAAGCATCTCCAAGCATCTAGGAGATATTGAAGCTCCTCACGATAGATAGGCTTCCAGGATAGAAGTTTTATTTTTGCCGCATCGACATCATATAGACATCCATAGTCTTATTCTTGGTTACGCTTGACATCACAAAAAATTATATAGGATGGAGTAGAACAGCTCTGGCCCCTTTGTCGGCCTCCATGTTAAATTTTTATTATATATGGTTTCATAGTATAGGAATTCTAAGACAAACAATCATGCTAGACCATTCTAAAAGATTTCAAATAATAACCTAGTGAACCCATATACTCTATATGACTATATATACGTAAATCTAGATTAAACTTAGAATTCATTAACTTTAAGTTCTCTTTATTCTATATTACCTCCTCGAAAGTTTGAGCAAATTCACTCAAGCAATGAGGTGTTTCCTTGAAACCTCCAACAACACCCCTGCTCAACATCCAAATCATATTAAAATACCATTCATAAAACAATGCTATTAACACATGTAATAAATTTATAATTGTTTACTAACTTTGCATACCCCACCAATAGGTGTACCGCAAAAATAAGTAGATTGACTATGTACCTGTGTATCAACATCGTGGACTTCTACAATTTTATTAAAATAATAAAACTAAATTAGTTAATCTTGCATTTGACAATCAAAATTTAATAAACTAAATTCAATGAACATGTTGAATTTTACCCATCACAATACCATATGCATCATGTAGAATTTCACCGCCTTCCATCCCCATAGATGCATGCACCAAAGGTGAGAAGCATATGGATCCCCGCTGTAGGCACCCTCCGAGGGCCTAAGAGGGTCATACTAACAAGTGGCTCCGCAAGATTGACACACATGGCCTCGAAGGCCACCACCTGAAGACTCCCCTGGATTGCACTATACAATGGGGCTAGTGTGGTGGATGACACTCCGAGTCAAGGATGTGATCGCCTGCAAAGTCTCTACATCAACACTCTCCTCTTTGCAACGCAGTGCATCACACCGCCACACGGTATGCCTACGAGAGGTCAGTTTCCCTATCGTAGGATCCGACTGCGGCACCGCCTATCCTATGCCTAATTCCCCACCTCTCCCTAAAAACTCCTGCTATCAAAATAATTTGGGACTTGGTTCAATATGAACTCACTGTATAGTTTCCTAAGAAAATATTAGGGACTTCACAGTTGTTGCATGGTGGGTAATCAAAGACCATATACCACTTATCATAAAAAATGGTTCCTAATCTCTTGGTGGTGGCAGCAATGAATAGGAAACCTCTTGCATTGAGGTGAGATTTTGATTTGTTTTAGGTCGTGAATAGAGAGCACAAATCGCCTTTAGTAATCTTTAAATCTTTTACTTGTTTATATGATAATTTGTTTGCATAATATGCCCTCGATGTTTGCCTCCTATTTTTCCATCCAGATATTTGTTGGGTAATTGCATCTACATTTTTTAACAAATCCTTCAATGAATCTGCTAGATGTATTATTTATGTGGTTGAAGAATTTTGATCACTCAACCTACTGATAAGATCCTCAACTTCTTTTCTATTGTTTTCAATTTCACTCCTCAAATTTTCTTGAGTGCCAGGAGGGTATTGAGAGAATGGTGGGGGAGGTTGATTTTGTTGCTGAGGCTGATTTGTTGAGGCTAATTTGGTTGAGGATTTTCCTCCTCTTGTTGAGGATTTCCTACAAATTAAAAAAAAACATTCATTTCTAAACTAAAACTAACAAATTCAAAACAAATACCAAACAATACTTACCTCTTGCATCTCTTCGTCATCGTGGCGCCATATTTGTGAAGAAATCCAATTGTTGTTGATGAATTTTGAAGAAATCACCTCTCCAAGAACACGAGCACGTAAAACAGGGTTTTGGGCCGCGGGTGGAGCTAAAACACAGAAAAAACCAAATGAGTAATGATATTTGGATTCACTTTTTTTTTGCTTTTAAAAAGACATAACGCGAACGCGTTATAACGCATTCGCGTTATGGCTTTTTTTTTTCTTGTTTGGCCACAAAAGTGCGACCATCTTGGTGCACTTACCCCTAAGCAATAATCTAGAAGAGCAATTTCAAGATCCAAGCATTCAAGAGCATTCAAGCATTCTTCACAAGATCATTCAAGAACAAGTAATCAACAAAGTTGAAGTCTTGGAGCAACATTATTGTGTTTTTGTAAGTCTTCAAGCTCACTTTCATCCAAGATCTATCATTGTCAAGAGTTGATTATGGTTGCCTATGGTGAATCATGATGGATTCTAGGTTGGGGAGATGCAACTAGCCATCAATCCAAGCCTAATGACTTATTTCCTAAGTGATTCCATCCTTCATTATCACTCTACATTCAGCCTAAGGAAGGTACATGTCTTATTGTGGCTTATTAGGGTGATTAGAGATCTCCCAAAGTGAGTCATTCATCGTCATGCTTCATACATGCATCTCATTCTAGCACATTAGGATAAGGTTTCATTATATTTCCGATTTCCTAATCTTAGACACACTTAAGGTTAGGGTTTTCATTCCTATTTACATTCATGATTCATTATTTCTATCAATGTTTAACTACCAAACTAGGGGTTTGACCGAGGCAAACCCCCCATAAGAAAATCAACTCTATATGAACTATTTTGCATGTCTTTTTATAGGTTCAAATCCGAAAATCAATTTGGGAAGGAAGAGCAGAGATTGGAGTACAAACCTAGACTTTGAATTCCCAAAAAAAGTAGAATTGGAATGATACGCTAGAAGTGGCATATGAGTCCCACTACAGGAAAATTTCCAAATTTTTGTAGATCCTAAATCTACTCTATCAAAAACCTATTTCAGACTAGAAACCCTAGTCTGGGACTGATATGCCCAGACTGGCCTATGAGTCCTAGTGTGCCCTAATTCTAGTATTTTTTAGTCTTTCAAAGCTCATTCCAGGCATATTCAGATTCCTAGGTGCACACCTCTAATCTCTTAGCTTTTCGTTATGATTTACATGCTTTTCTAGATCATTTAGTGAAGTTTTGCATTGTATTAGTTTTTAGCATTAGGTCTTGCATTTCATTAGTCTTTCCAAGCCCTAGCTTGGTGGTGAACCCCTCCTTAGTTTCTAATCAGACCCTAGGACAACCCTATTGTAAGATCTCTTTCTCCTTTGCATACCTTAGATTGAGATCTCTAGGTGTTTCCTTGAATGAGAGAGTGAAGAAGATTGTTATTCTATCTCCTGAGCATAGAAGCAACAATTTACAACCTTTCACTTACATCTTGCTTCGAGAATAAATATTGAGCTATATCCTCCAACTCATATGGTGGTCTAAACATTTGCTTAGAAATGTAAAATCCAACGGTCAAAACATTTGTAAGAAAAAATCCAAATCACTAGCCCATGTCACATTTTGACAAATATGATCTGTTCCTTATCAAGCTTTATCTTTCATCAAACATCAACCTAAACAATCCATATCAATTACATCTTGTTGATGCTTCAACGTGGTATCAAAACATTCAACAATATTTTTCCTAGCTCGGTTACAAATCTTGATCAATTTTTATTTCATTAATCAATCATCATCTTGGGATGTATCCTTCACAATCCTTGTGTTTTTTCTATCTTGAAAACACTATCCTTGCATTGTTGTGTATCCTCAACAATGTTATCATTATCAGAAATTACTCAGTCAGATCAATTCATTCTTAGCCTGGCTATCAATAGGATCTCAAAATACTATTGATATCCATACATACTAATATCTCTTTATCATACCATCAACAAAATGATCAACATGAACAAAATAAAAAACATCCAGAAAACTGAAAAAAAATAAAAAAACATCCAAAATACCATCAAAATCCAAAACAAATTCATAAAACACAAAATACCAAAAAATTGTAAGGAAGCTAAGGTAGCGAAACAACTTCCTACACTAATCTTGAGAGGAGGATAATGCAAAATTTTTACAGATCTTTAATAGTTACATAAACTTAAACATAAATAAACATAAATATCATGCATACCATGACACAGTGATTTATGTGGGGAAACCCCTTTCGAGAGAAAAACCCCACACTCCAAAAGTCGCCCAATATATTATTCAGTAAATCACAAAGATTACAATATACTTGCAGGACAAGCTTCTCATAGGAGTATCACCACTCAGAGATCAAGAGACAACACGACCACTATCAGACTCTCATAAATCATCACAATCTCTACCGTAGTCGTAATACAATGCCATCATAAAATAGAGTTACATTCTAGGGCAAGATAGACAACAAAATATTTTCCATTAGATCTAAAACCTAATAACGAACAACCTCCAGATTTATAATATGTCCTTTATTTAATGTATGTCGACCATTCTAGAAGTTTCCTGAAAAAGTTAACACACTCACATTTCGCTCCATGCTGCCATTGTATACACCTATCGATGTAACTAGGAAACATATATATAAATTATATATATGTATACATCCTATCAACAATAAATTGTATATAATTGCAAGGTTGAGACACATTTTCCGAACAAAAACATTGTAGGTGTTCCTATTTTAAGAGATATTAGGTAATTCCTATTTTGAAATATAATTATCTAGAGACAAAGGCAAAGAAAAGAATTAGTCAATAAACAAAAGGATAAGACCAGGTATAAAAGATTCAAGGAAAAGACAGGGAGATAACCAAGAGTTGAAGATAAATCAAAAGGGGGGATAAGCCTCAAACCACAAAAATAAAACACCCGTACACCTTCAGCTCCTATGAGGATGGCCACAAATAGGACTAAACTCCTAGTGTTCAGTAAGGATACTAAGAATGCAAGTGAGCATCTATTCTTTTTAGAATCTCATTGGAATAGAATTGAAATAGATGATGACCAAACTTGATTACACATTTTTTAGAAACACTTAGAGATAAAGCCTTGAAATGGTATGCCAAATCATGTACAAAGCACATGTGACAAGAAACATGGGATGATATAAGCAAATTATTCTTGACAAATTTTTCTTTTCTAAATGCCCTTATTGAAAGTGAGAAAAATGAGGGAGATGAAACAATTTTAAAAATGAGTCAATAAAATGATATGATCAAATGTTCAAAAGTGTGGTCTAAAATTTAGGAGAACCTCTAATAAAGAAACAAAAGATTGAATTATGTTTATCAGGACTAAAATTAAAAAACATTGTTGATAGATGGGAGAGTGTTTACCATATAAAATCAAGTGGTAAAATTGACAACTAGAATGGAAGCCTGGGGCAATCTTGAAGAAATGACTCCAATGGAAGGGAAAACATTGAAAAATTAAAATTAAAGCTAAAAAGGTAAAATTGAAATAGGAAATTCTAGTAAAATTTGAGAGAAGTAGACTTCTCCCCTACCCCAAAAGGACCAATATATGGTGTACCTATTGTAGAGAAAAGGATGCCTAAGAAATAAATGCATAATATGTAAGATATAAAAAGAGCCACTTCATTAAGGTTAGAATTTGGAAAAAACACCAAAAGAATAATAGGATTCTATTGTGATATATTTAAATAATGGAGAAAACATGTAACACGTGACTATTTTATATTATTGAAAGAAGAAGGATATGAGTCATTGTTTCAATTAATGAATAAAGAAAAAACAATTATGGATAGAAGCATGTTAAGAGATCAATAATTAGCAAAAAATAATGATAAATCACTACACAATCTATGGTTACTAGGAAGCAACATGGAGGGAGAACTAAAGACAAATCAATAATGAGAACCACATCCAATGCTCCAAATCTGGAATGATGATTTATCTACTAGCTATAACAATTAATATTCTTAAGGATACAATAGAGGAGGGTACCACAACAACTATAGAGGAATCTAAGGTACAATAAGAAGTTAAAGATCAACCTGCTATTATTATGGTAAGAAAAGTCAATATGCTAATGAATGTAGAATTAGAAAGAAGGAAAAATAGGTAGTGTATTTTATGGTCACAACTCACATGATACATTCAATTTTCATAAGCCACACAATTCTACAAGAATGGATTGGTAAAAGGAATGAGAAGTGAAGAACTATTAGGCCTACCCCAATACACTAAATCATGCTAAAGTATTAATGAAAGTACAAGAAAGTAGGAAAAAGTATTAGATATTAAAAATGAATATACAATCTAAAGATGAAGTGGGATAAATTTGTACATGGCTAAAGAAGAATTATTGGAAAAAGAGTGTGTTGGTAAACAGATTTTTCAATTGAAGTGTTATGTGACTTGCCTAATGGAAAGTGGCAAAGACGTTCCAACAATTGGAGAGATTACTTGTGAAATGATAATCTTCCTCTACATTTGAGAGGGACAACTCCCTTGTATGATTTTATTTGGATTTTTGAATAGACTTAATTGAAATGAAAAGAAACCCCAATAACAAATACACAAGTGTTAGATGGTTTATGATAGGTTGCTTAAAACTTAAACAAATACAAATTACAAAGCTTAGAGACTATGCATACGAGCTTCATAATAATTTTAGATTTCAAATGAAAACACATTCAAATTGAGATACCAAGAAATAAATATGTTTTGAATGTGATTCATCAAAGACTAACTATTCACATTCAAAAACAAGATTTAGGATCACAAAGGTCATCGTCAACTTAATGTACGAAAAAGATTAATGATAACACATAGAAAACACCATGAATGTATCTTCAATAATGCTTTCTATTACTTTCTAGAATTATACAATTCAAAAATCCCCTTATGCAAATTTGTGAAAATACCAAAATTCTCTTTACAATAACATAAGCCTTGTATATAGTGCTTTACTAGGTAACTAATTCATAACTAACTTATAACTACCCAAGTAACTACCTTTTCAATTTTGAGAGAAATAAAATAACTTCATTCAAGTTAGAAATCTCACAATTTTTTTGCGAAGAAGGTTTATTTTCTAACCTTTCAAAAATATGAGATAAAAAGTCACTTTTTACAAAAGATGACATTAAAATATAACAGGTTATGTGCAGGATCATCATGGAAAAAATAGGCCCTTAAATGGAAAACAATTTAGAAAAATCAGAGTTAGGCAACATGATGTAAAAAATTTCAAGAAGGGTGTCCAGGATATGCAAGATCTGGAGGCCGAGACTGAGATTGCTCTAAAGACTCTGGATTAGTTGCTGCTGGTTTTTTGGTCTGCGTTTTGGCTGGCGTTTTGATTGTCCTTCCTGGATTTTTTTTGGCTGGTTGTTGGTTATTCTAGTTTTTTCTTTTATAGTAGCCTATTTATTTCGAAGGACTTTTTTGTCCTTTCCTATCTTTTGTTGTAAACTTTGTGGTTTCGGGTCCCTGTAAAACTCGTTTTTTCCTTTATCAAAAACATGATGTAAACATTTGAATAAATTATCTATATTATTTCAAAAATATGTAAGAATAGAATCTATAGCAAATTGAATGTATTTTCTAAACTACTAGGTTTTTTTTAAATCTATTCAAGGTGAAAATTTGAAATTTCAATGTAGTAGTACTTAAATTTTAGGGAAAAATAAGAAGTAGGTGTTTCGACCACCCTAACCACAATAAAATGATAATGTTTTTTATAAGATTTTAGATATAAGTAGAGGACCTCATGTCCCAATGTGATGCATATTTTTTTGTAATTTTTTTCCAAGTAAATAATTAATTATGAATTTTTATTACAACTTTTAAAAAATATAAAAACTCGTATGTCTGACCACCTTAACTTGGTCAAACTTCATGAAATTCAATTTTTTCTTTTTTAATCTTATAATATGTGAAGCATAGAATGTGACGCATGTTTCAAATTCAAAATATGTGATACCATTTGAAAGCTATAGATGTTTTTCAATCAACCTATCAATTAGGACTTTAGTCATAATTCAAATAGAAAATGAATAATAATTATTTATTAAATTCAAAATAAGGCATAATTTATATTGGCGGAAAGCTGAGAATCTCCTTTAAAAACCCTTTTTGTTTCATTAATTTTGGGTAAAAAAAGTTGTCAGCCACATACCCTACACATACCCATCATATCGCCACTTTTTGGCCCATCATGATCCTGCACATACCCAACAAGTGACTTACAACTTAGAAAATTAATAAGTTGATCATATAATTGGAGTTACTGAGAAACTCCTTTTCTTCCATTTGCATCAGCTCTAACACCTTTCATAGAAGTCTTGTGTGCTACAAGTCAAGCCTCTAATGGAAATATTTCACTCTAAATATTCTTAAAAGCTTGATAGATTGGGCTAGGAGCTTATTTCTAGGAACAATCACATCACTCATCCTCAATTTCCAATTATCATGAATTTTTTGAACCTCTTCTAAACATTAGCAATAATCAAGTGCATGATCATTACACATGTACTAAGGGTGATAGAAATGTTATGTATCCTCTTCATCACCTCCACATTGAAGACCTACCTATTGAACAATTATACATTGATTGAATATCTTCAAATTTATTCTTGATAGCCTAAATATCCAAATCTTGAATTCCACCTTCTTCAAATGTATCAATGGTGAGTAATAGGGGGTTATCTTGAGATTTTATATTTATTTGTTTGCAAGTTGCTAAAATCTTCTCTTGCTTTGCCAAAATCTGACTATAGTTACGAGTTTTCATTACACACTCTAAAACCACATGTCAGATTTATTCTCCTCAATACTTGAGAAAATCCTCTTAGTGATCAAGACATTAACATCCATCTAATTCATCTCTTAGAGGTCTTTTGAATTCCTATCCATATTTCCTCTTCTTCTCTCATTCTTCTTAATTATTTTGTAACCTCTTCCTTTTAAACATTTGCCTTATTGAAAACTTCTTTAGTTTTCTCAATGAAGTCCAAAGCTTTTGCTTTCATTTGATCCACCCATTTTTTGGTTACCTTTGCATATGAATGGTATTTTTGTACACTCTCTATAACTACCTTATTAATATTTCATTTATAAATAGGAATTGTTGAAGTGGGGGTTGAATCTATGGGTAAGGAAGATGTATCTACAATGGACCTAAGATAAAAGGTCAAAATTTGCACCTATTGTTTGATTTGATCTTTCATCTACTTCTCCTTTTATATCCTTTGAATCAAATTGGCCACATACACCTAAAATTTGTGAATATCACCTTCATGCATCTAAGGACCAAGATCTACCTTAGTGATGTTAAAATCACTTTCATTAGTTTTATCCATATTTTTATCTAAAATTGGCTAAGCCACTTCAACATAAATATTCCTGGAAGAAGAATCAATTTCCAACCTCAATGTAACTTTGGTATTCCTTTCCTTTTAAGATCTTTGAATTAGGTTGCAACTATATCAAAATATGGAATCACTAGCTGCGTGACACTCCATTTTTTACTAAGCTCTATTGTAACCATGAAGTAGCAAGCGTTTGTGAAGAACTTGGGATGCTTGTAGCTAATAGATCAAATGATGTGGGTGGATTAGAGACAATTGGGAAAGAAGTATCTTCCAAAATTTCTTTGGCAATCGACAAAGATGAAGATTTTGTAATAGGAGGAGAATGAGATTCATCATGATGAGAAAATATAATAAGAACAAAAGGAGAAATAACTAAGACTTGATCTTCACCACTAGGATAACCTTGAGGGTCCATAGGCTCTCTCTTTGGCTTCTTCTTGTATAGGATTCAATGTCCTCTCTTTTGGCCTTGATTTCTTCTTCCTAATTTTGGATCATCCACACATATACTTTTGAGATCGATCTTTTTAGAAGGATCTTCATCATCACTACCTCCTTGCATGCTTTTTTGAGAGTTTTATAGATTATAGTAGAAGATTGGGAAAGGGAAGAAGACAATGAAGAATGTTCTTGTTTGTCGCTTTTTCTCCTTGAAAAATCATATTTGCTCGAAGGTCTCATAATTGTGGCTTTGATGAATTTCTTCCTAATCTAGTCTTTTGATATCCTGAGAATATAAGTGATTCTCTCATCAATGTACTTGACTTCTTCATTCACCCAAACAATAGGTGGAAAAGTTTGTACCTAAATCTTTTCAAAATATATGGGATCGATCAAATGTATCCCATCATCTTCAATCCCTTCTACATCACAACTAAGCCTAAAATCTTTAATTTGCTTCAAATTAAACCTCATTTATTCTTTCTTCCACACTTCATAATCATCTTCGCAATCTTCCCAAAAATCTTCAATTTTAGGGAAATGGTAGAAACCTGGACTAAAATCCAAGTTATTTTTGACATAGTTCTTACTATCGAATGAGATTCTCATAGTATGAAAGTACATGTTCAGCTTCACCACTGATTGCTCAATATTTTGAGTATCAGTAGAATTTTTACACCTATAATGATCAAGGCCAATAAGAAATTAAATTCTTTATTTCCTCATCTCTTTGCATCTTTTGTTAACCACTCCAATTTTCCTACAAAGCGCAATCAAAATGAGCTTATCATCCACATATCTAGGCATTTTGTATGGATATCCATCATATCCTCCTACTCAGATGTAAGTGAACTTCAGGAACTGGATGTAATAGCTACCCTATTTCTTGATAAGAATAGCTACTTCTGGTGATCTATCTTGAGTCCTACATTTCCCTGAAGTGTTCTTACTGTTAACAAAGTGAATGCATCATTCACTCTCTTGAAATGTTTATAACTTTGATCCAACTAGAGCTATATATAATAGTCATAAATTTGAGCAATGTTGTTGGATACACCTTTGGTGCCAAGACCTGGCCATATCTTCATATGTGTGATTGCATAGAAGAGATAGGATGCCATGTAGAAATATTGATTCTCTTCAAAGCAAGTCAACTGATTATGTATATTATCACTGATAATACCTCCCCAATCAATGAATTGACTACTTGAACATATGATAATTATCAAAAGTAACATGCATTATTCAAACTCATTTTAATTCTCATTCCCCGTCAACCTATGAAGTAATATTTCTCTTTGCATGAAAGGGTTTAAATTTATTCTCCTTGACTCTCCTCTGTTCCTCTACCTGTTAATGTTAAACTTGGGAGTATGAATATGCTTCTACCATACCTGGCAACCTGTAGAGATCTGTATACGACTCCACCTAAGGCGCGACTTTATGGTGGACTGAGTAGTTGTTTCACAAAGGCTGTGCCTTCTGTAGACATGCAAAATTAACATTCTGCATTTGATCATGTTCATTCATCAACCGAACTAGACGTTGCATTAGGACCATTCATCACTTTCATCCATTCATTAAATAATCTCATTTATCAAATAAGCATTATCATTCAACCTTCATCTTGCATCATCCATTTAATTAAATAAATCAGGACTTTATTTTAAATCAAATCCTAAATCATATTCCATCATTTTCTGACTTAAATAAATCAATTATCAAAGTCTTAAAAGTCAAATCATCTAATCAGCATTAAATCAGCATAATCATCATCTAATCCTAATCTAATGCTAATCACATCCCACTTGCATTATCTAGATCTAGCCATTTGCACAATAAATCAATTTTATTGATTTATTAAAACCTCATTTTCCCTCAACATGACAAGTCAAACATTGCATTTATTGTTGTTTTTCTTGTCCCCCTCTCAAAATTTATTGCAAATTTGAATTTGAATTCTCCCTCTCATGGGCACTCTTCCCAAATCTTGCACAAACATTGACCATTCACCACTTGACAAGTGTCATCTTCTCATTGGAGGATCTTTAATCCCACATTCACCATCTTGGCCAATCTCTCATCAAGAAAATCTATAAAATGAGGCCTTCATTCTCATTCATGGATCCAGAATTTTATGCAAGGTTACTCTCTTCATTTGAGATTTGTTCTTGTTCATCATCACTCCATCATCTCCATTTGCATTTTATCATTTTGAGCTTTGATCAAGGGTTGGGAAAGGGTCACTAGCACATGTGACACCAATCCAACTATGGAATAGGTAGCTTGCTTTTGTTTTCATAATGCTTTAGTCTTTTTATCATCATTTGTGGCATTTTGAAAGCTTTTGCAATGTATTTCATAGGAGTTTACTTTGGTAGATTTGTAAAATGCTAACCCTTGTATGAAGTTTAGTGCTTTTGCATATTTTAAAAAGAAGTATGCTCACAATAAAAGGTGCTAGAAGGAGGGCATCATGATTTGCAAGATTTATGCGGATTTTCAACACTTTAAAAGCTTACAAATTTTCTAACATACTTGGTCTATACAAGTTTTCAGACTGCAGATTTGCATCATGATTTATTTTTATTTTTTTTATCGTCTATCTATTTGCATCTAAATATATCTGCAGGAACTCAAGATTTCTATGTCCAGGCCATTGCTATTGCATTTTACGAATGTGAGATTTGAAATACGTTGAAAAGATTTAAAATCCTCTTTAAGAAACCCATTGTGTGCATGTCCTGCATTGCAGTCGATGAGACCTCATCTGTTTAAGCAATTATATCTAACAATTCACGTCTTGTGCCTATGCCCCCAAATCTGCATGCATTTTTTTACCAGGCATTTTCTGAACAGTTTATACATTCCCTCGAGCCATTTTGTTTAAGAGTTCACGTGCCCTGTTCATGCTCTGCTCCAATGATCTTATTTTGCCTGGAAACCACTGCCTTTGTTGATGTTTCCACATTTTGAATCGCATTTATCAGGTGCTTTCTTCAAAACAATCTGTGTGCCCTTTTGTTTTACTCCATGGATTGAAAGCTTTTAAATCCTTCCTGCCAGATCCATATTCTGCATCGCCTGTGATAATTGCATTCCATGTAGTGACGTCTCTTTTTAGGGTTTAGTTATTTCTTCATCTTGTATTCAGGTCGGCTAAGGCAGTTGCAAAGGAAACATCTAACAAAATGCCTCTCACACCGGGGAAAGCTGTCTCACGCCGGGGAAAAACAACTTTCAAACAGATGAAACATTCTTCGCTCCATGCCTAAAAACAAAGTGTAACTCGCAAACAATATTTTCATTTAGAAGAATCTTGAGGTAGTTGATGACAGACAGGAGGAGAGCAAGCAAACATCAGAAAAGCGAAGAAGGCACCCTCAGAAGCGAGAGCAAGGAAACATCAGATGAGTGTGCGTCCTCTTTATGCTCAAAGGTTCATGGCATGAAATTTTTAAAGTCTTCAAAAAAGGTACGCATTACCTTCACTTTTCCATGTTGCAACCATGTTTGCCGCAGTATTACCAATTATAGCGCTCATTTATGGTGGATTTACTGGATGAACAGAAGTTAGTTGTGCTTTTCTTTGGTCATGAATCATAGTGGAAGTACGACGTATATGCAAACGCTTGCTTCTTTGATGACTTGCATTTTGATTTTTGTTTTTCCTCTGCCAAAGTCCATTGAAATGCGGTTGCCATAAATGGGATATTTAGCGAATGAGTTTCAGATTTGGCTTATCTTCACATCTATTTAAAATATGCGCAGATCTTACATGGGTGGTATTGATTGATTGAGCCATTAGGTAGTTTAAGCGACGGCTATTGTCTAGAATTTGTCATACATTGCACAGTTTCAAAGAGCTTGCGGACAATACAGAGGTGCATTGATCACCTTGCACAGGGTGTCCCAAGTCAATGCTTGGCTGGCGGTTTAAACATCATATTCATTGCACTATATTTCAAATCGCTTGTGTTGATATGATGGCACGGGAAAAGAAATGAAGAGACGTTCATCAGAGACAAACAACCCTATCTGTTAAGGTCATCACCTACTGCCACAAGTTTGTGCATTGTTTCCTAGAAAAGGCCCAGACCAAATCAAGCCGCATTGAATGGAATAGGTGCCACATTTAAAGGTCCTCATGATTTATGATTAGCTGCTTGCGCTTAATCAAAGTAACACCATCAGTAGAATCAATTAAAGGTATATCTAGTTGTCTACCTATGGTTAATATCGATTAGAGGTAAGCTTTTTTGTTATTTGGTCAGAATCAATTAAGACGTTCTGAAAATTGAAATTTGTCTGTATTAATTTTCTGTAAATCAATTAATGCATTTCCCCAAATTGTTGTCAGGTGGTGTTATCTATTTTGACCAATATATGCTTGATCATGATTTTGAATGAATGTTGTGCAAGGTTGAATAGCTGCTCACCAAATTGGAGAATTAAAATCTGGAGGCACGCGCAGTTGGAGTCTACTTTGAGCAGCATACATCATTTGTTGTTCAATAATTAATTTGATGATTTGGGAAAATTTGTTCATAAGTTTAACTCAGTATTTCATCATCTTATATCATTTTTTATTAGCTTGATGATTTTAAATCTTTTTTTCACCACTATGGTCACATTTAAAAATCAGAACTTGTGGTGACGCTTTTAGAAAGAGTTATGGTGGGTAAAATTCATGGACTTGGAAAAGTTTGTCATGTCATTTTGATCATTTTGAAATAGTCAAATACTTGATTGGGATAATACTTTTGAAACATTTGTTCTTTTAAGTTGATTCATTGAAATAATTTATTAACTTTTGTATTATGAATCATTTTTCATCATTATGACCATAGTTAAAATTTGAAATTTATGATGATGCTTTTAAAAGGACTTATGCTTGGTAAGTGATTCATTGGCTCAATATTTCTAGTGATGAGGATTGTGATAAAGGAGAGAGAAAGATTAACAAGTGTGATGCCTTTTTAGGATCATTAATAAATTTTCATTTTATTATCATCACTTAGGAGCATGTTGTTGTTTGGAGTCAAATTAGAATAAATTGAGTTCTCACACAATCTATCTTCTTCTTTTATAGGTACAAATGAACAACGAAGGCAAGAAGGAAAAGCGAAAGCGAAAAATCAACAAGGAGAAGGCTATCAAACGAAAACGAAAGGAGAATGATTTTTTTTTGAAAACACAATGTGTTTTTTAACACTTCAAGTGTTGATCAACACTACTTCACGAAATTGTTTTTCTTTTCGTTTTAGAACACTAATTTTCATTTGGGTCTAAAACGAACAATTTGATTTTCATTGCAAAGGGCTTAAAACGAATCTTAGGACAAACTTACTAGAGTTCGTTTTGGGTTAAAAATTGAACAAACAATCTTCATATTTCATTTGGGGCTTAAAACGAATTCACAATTGCTTTGAAGGGTATAAAATGAACAAGTGTTTGAATTGTGTGATTGTCTTTTGAGTACGTATCCTCTCCCCTTGCGCTTCGTGCGATCTAGGGTGCAAGAGAAACACTCAAAATACATTTTATTACTTTGAAACACTTCAATTTGGGCTTAAAAATTGAACATCTTGTGCGAGTGTGAGTAGGGGCATTTTCGCGTACATTCTCTTTCTTTGTGCTATCAAATATTGATCAAGTTACGGATTGTGTCTTTGCTTGCTTTTGTTTATCTTAGAGGGCCCACCTTGTGGGAAAAAGTAATCACCCAATGGAACGGCTCAACCGGTAACACTCTGAACCCGAGAGTATTTCCAGCCGAGATATAAATGTGGATATTGGAAGAAACGCCAATAATCACACCTGGTTCGGCTAAGATGGATTTGAAAGGGGACTTCGCCGGCGGGTCAATCTCCACAAACAGAAAGTCCTTACTAGGAACTCCATGTGCTAGAATTTTCCAAAAATCCTTAATCTGCCGTTGGTGCAAACGGCCATTCTCGCTACCCCACACTTCCATTTGCCCTAGTGAGATGGAAAGCATGCTGGGGAGTTTCATGGGTGTTGATGCTTGGCTGCCCCGATTGACGTTAATGAGCCGTGGAGGGGAGCCAGTGGGGTCAAGAATCTAACCATCCGCTAGAGATAAGCGTAGCTGGACTTGTCCAAGTGGGAATCCAACAAATATTGTCTTACACATCCATAGGGCTTGTAATTATTCTTTGTTTGAAAACACAGTGTGTATTTGAAAACATTTTGCAAACAAACATTCAACATGATTCTCAAAATTTCAAACCCCTGAAGACAAATATCATTGACTCAATCCATATGTTAATGCTTTTCCTCAAGGGATTCACGCCTCAGGAGGTTCCTAAGCATTGGATTATACCTCAATTTGTCTTCTTGAGTAAACAATAGGAAAACCCTTGCCTTAAGTTCACTGAATTTCCACATAAAATATCTTGTGGGGTTTAAAGAAATTAAGACATTGGACATCTTAGTTTGAAACCTTAATCAAAGAGAGTGTTTTTGGTAAAATAAATCCATTAAGCAAAGCTAAGCAAAATGAACTTTCATGTGTGTTGAAGACTCCAAATCCCAAAAGCACAAATCATTGATTGGAAATCCAAAATGTTCAAATCATTCCTTGGTTACAAAAGTCTTTAGGAAGCATATGCATGCTCTTCAATACCTAGGTCTTGGAAAATACAAAGTAGTCTTTTTTAGGTTCATCTAGGGATCAAAACAAATCAAACCTCTTTCATCCATCTTTCAAAAACATCAAAATCCATCTCACAAATCATCTTTTGAAAAATCTTGAAATCATCCTTGAAGTGCTAGGCTTTATGACAAACTCAAGCAAACACCAAAATCATTGAGACCAAGTCTTTGAAAACATTTATCAAAACACCTTTGGCTAGGAATGTGTGAATGCATCTTTTTGCATATCTTTAGTCAAAGTCATCCAAAACATTTTGTCTAGCTTAGTGTATGTAGATGAATCCTTCTCCATATACTTAGTGAAACAATCATCTTGTTTGGGTAGGTGTGGGTAGATGCATCCTTCTCCTCACACATATCCAAAACATCATCCTTTGAACACAACCATCCCTTAGATCATTATCAAACATCTTAGGGTCTTTTTGTTCAAAATCAAAATCCAAATCCAAATCAAAGATCAAGGACAAAATCTCAAAATCTAAAAAATCAAACCAATCAAAAATCAAAAGTCCTAGCATTTCATTCAAGATTTATCAAAACCAAAAACATCCATAGCATCCATCTTTGAACATCACCATCATATCATCATCACATTTGATCCTAAAAGGCATCCTAAAACTTTCACTTTGGGACATAAAATAGAGATTAATCCAAGGAATCAAGAGATTCATCTCCCATATTCTCGAAGATTGATCCTTGTTTTATGGTTCAAACGAGATCTCAATACAAGAAGAGTATGGAAGCCCACAAAGAAACTCCCGCTTCAAGTGACCTTAGCTAAACAAACGCAGAAATGAATCTTGCAGAATCAAGCAATCCATTGGTCCCCTCATCATCACAAAACCCATAAGAAGAAAATCAAGGAGAGGACCTCACCTTTGGAATGTCTCACAAAGAAATAGCCGAAATGCTCCAAAATCCAGACAACCATAGAATCATCAACATCATGATGAAACTTAACCCTTCGTTGTACATGCTTGAACTAGCAAAGCAAGGGGCCAAGTTGCCTTCGGATTTTGATGTGAGCACCATAGTAGAGACATCTTTTCCACCAATCTCATCCACCATCCCCATTTCATCTACACCTCCATCCCAAAACGTCACCAAAACATTCCAAAAATCACGACATCGATTGCTCCAACTCAACCAAATGTCAACAAGGGAAACACATTTCTCAATGAACTTCAATCACATCCCCTTGTGAATAACCAAAACTTGGACGCAAACACCACAGTGGAACAAAACACCCTCCAAAATTCATTACACCAAAATTTTCCTCTCACTTTACATTATGACCTATCATTAGCATCATTTCATGGAACACCACAAACACCTCTTCTCATGAATTCACAAAAAGAGGGAGACATATTCGGACTAGGGGGCTTTTTTAACACCACAACACTCTCGCAAGGATTCACCCCCCTCACATTTCCACCTATCCCACCACTACCATTATCATCCACATCACTCCTTGGCTTGGGATTTCCTCCCCTACCAAGCATCAATCAAACCGCTATCCCAACCATGAATCAAAACATTTTTCCAAACGCTCAAAACTTATTGTTGACATCACAAATGACAAACACGCAAGCAATGGCAACATCATCAAACACCCCCACAACATTGCAAAACATGGTCTCTCAAGGGCCAATCACATCAATGATGCCACTTACCACATTAACAACACCATCCACCAATCACACAATCAACACGACAACACCATCCACCTTTCACGCAATCAACATGACAACACCATCTACCAACCAAATGATCAACACAACATCACCATTCACCACCACAAATGCCATTTCCAAATCCACCACCACCACCACCCCCACCACCACCAACATTCACCATCCGACCAATTCGGCCTTAACATTGCAGGCGCACTTTGAGGCTATCAACAAGTGCAAAACAAAAAGCTGTGCAACAAGCCGCTCAAGTTGCGCAAGCTGCCAAAACCGCACAAGCTACATTACAAGCACAACAAGCACAACAAGCCAAAGCTTTATTGCAACAACAACAACAACAAGCCGCCCAAGCCGCACAAGCATTGCAAGCACAAAGAGTCGCTCAAGCACAACTTTTATTGCAACAACAAACCGCCTGTATGAAGCCCAAGAAACTACAAGCTCAAGCATGGCCAAGCACAAGCTCAAAGCGCCAAAGCACAACAAGCACAAACACAAAGCACAACTATGCACAGCGGCACAATGTGCCAACAAGCATTAAAACAATATCAAAGGAACAACAAAGAGCTGAGGAATTGGTGGCCCAACAACAAAGCGTTGTGGGAACAAGATAAACAAAACAACAAAGCGTTGTTAGAATGGCAACAAAGCGCCAGCAACCAATGAGACAACAAGCGTTGTTGAACAAAAACAAGTCTGATAACAAGCAAAATCCTAGTAGCAACAACAACAAGGGCAACAACAAGCATTGTTCATCCAAAAGCAAGTAGAAGCCTACTTCGCCCGCCACAACATACCGATACCATTGAACAATGCACCAACCAACCCATCCATCCAAACCATGATTGCAACACCCCAAAACACATTCATCCCACCCCTTGATCCTTAGAATGATATGGCGACCTGGTCAAGTTTCTCTGCGGCAATGCCGATCTTCAATCGGGTGAACAACCAAAAGCCGTGACGTATTATATCATTTTATAGAGACCTTGACGAAACCATTCCTAAAGGGTTGAGATCCTAAATTTGACAAATATCGAGGGACGGAAACCACAAGATCATCCCGGAGATTCGGGTTCATTGTATGGAGGGTTGCATATAGCGATACTTATCGTCGCGGCTATTCTAGGAGCTTAGCGAGGGCAATGCTATAGAATGGTTCTCTCGCTTACCTTTAGGCATTACGACATTCGAAGAAATTAGAGATGCATTCATTAGAAACTACACATGTAACATTACAATGGATGTTAGTCTCGAAGAACTCTACGCTCTGAAACAAGGAAAGAATGAATCTTTCGCTTCATTCCTTCAACGATGGCGATCCAAGGCCAATCAGAGCAAATGGACCATGCCAGAAGAACAACAAGTCTGCACAATCATAGCCAATCTTGAAAGTCGTCTATCATTCCATCTCAAAGTTCCAGGTATCACCACATACGATCAATTGATCTCCAAGGCGCTTAGCATCGAAAGAGCCCTTGTGACTCAACCCATCGAATCAACATCATATCACGAACCGCAAAACAATCGCCCACCCTCAAATTACAATGATAAACCTCGTACATGGGCGAGAAACAAGAACATCACTAATGATGGCGTCGTCGATGCCAAGGTGGTCGTGGTCCGTAAAATACACCCACCCAGCAAATCCAACCCTGGCAGCCAAAACACTCATCACGCAACATATCAACTGGCGGTATCCACCATCAATA
Source organism: Sequoia sempervirens (assembly GCA_007258455.2). NCBI lineage: Eukaryota > Viridiplantae > Streptophyta > Pinopsida > Cupressales > Cupressaceae > Sequoia > Sequoia sempervirens. The sequence goes on along the minus strand of VDFB02170618.1, from coordinate 34,167 downwards.
GCGTCCAGCGACCAAAGGACCACCTCAATGCAGAGCACTGGCAATGCACTGCTTTGGGAACCACTTGAAGGACATCATGAAAAAAGCGTGTCGGCAGAAAACTCATTCAAGATCCTACATTTGAGAATTACCAAGAACCTGATGTCAAACCTCCTTGGTACAATGAGAATCAACTGTGTGAATTCCACAAAATCAAAGGCCACACCACAAATAATTGTATGAGACTCAAGAACATCATTCAAGATCTCATTGACAAAAGAATCATAAATGTGGAAGCACCTACTGGGAATCAGGATCTTAAGATCTACACGAATCCGATGCCAAATCATGGCAACAAGGGGAATAACAAGGATAAAGGAAAAGGCAATGTAAATCATGTATACGAAACAGTTGTTGCCAACCTCAATGAAAACTGCATGGTCATTACGATCAAAGGCGCCCATGCCGAAGACTGTGGAGTCACCACAAGAGGCGGAAAAGTCACCATTGCAGGGTCATCCCAACCCAATAGAGTCCCTACATTAAGAGCCGTTTCATATAGCTACAATGTCGTAGACCAACTCAAGAGAACACCAGCACACATCTCCATCATGGAGTTGTTAAAAATTTCATCGGCCCATAAAAAGATCCTCAAAGAAGCATTAGCCTCATCCACCGTCCCCGCAGATCTTGATGCGGAACAATTCCAAGCTATGGTCGGAAACATCATAACACCTAATCTCCTTACGTTTTCTGACCAAGATTTTCCCGCCCAGCCATCTCACAATCGCGCACTTCACTTGGAGGTCATTGTGAACAAAAGAAAAATCAAAAGGGTCCTGGTGGATGGAGGTGCAGGTTTGAACATTTGTTCTTTTAGCCTCATCAAGCAGTTAAAGATATCAGAAGATTCCATTGATAAAGGGAAGGGCATCATAATCATAGTATATGATGACCAAGAAAGAGTGTCATAGGGCACAATTAAGCTCCCTATCCAAGTAGGGCCAACACTTATGGAAACCACCTGTCAGGTCCTGGACCTTGACTTACCATACAACATTCTCCTGGGACGCCCATGGATCCATGCAATGAAAGCAGTAGCATCAACCTTCCACCAATGTGTAAAATTCACACATAACGGACAAGAGGTTACCATTCATGGAGATCCTAAGCCGTTTTCATACTGCAAGAACCTTGAAGCCAAATATTACAAAATCCCCCAAGTGCCAAAAAATGATGAGGGCCCATCCACATCATACATCGATTCCGCCATTCTCACTTCTGCGACAGAGACACCCGCCATTCCCACCATATACGACATCAAGCTCATCATCCAGGAGGACGGTTGTGGAAGTTATAAGCTCCCTAACAATGCTTTTGTGATAGGAGAGTTACCACAATCTCCAAGATCACGAGGACGCCCACAAGAAAATCAAGCTCCCTCATCACAAACCTATCCTCAAAATTATCCTGAATTCACAAGGTGGGGAGACCTTGGCCATGAGGTAATAGAAGCAGATCCATCAAGCATGTTGTATCGAGATGAAAGACCGACACCTGAATTACCAATGGACGAAAGAAGCAGAGGTCTACACATGATGCTTGCGATGGGCTATGATCGAAATCAAAGACTGGGACAAAATGACAATGGGCTCTTAATACCAATCATGCCTGAGACGTGACCTATAATAAATCTTGGTCTTGGATGTACCCCTCTGAGAATAACCATACGTGGCCGAAGTCCTCTGGTTAGAGCCGCTAATGTTTCTCCTCAGCCAGTCCTAGTACAACTACACTCACCAATAGTCACAGATAGGGACACACATAACTTTATCACTAAGCCCTACATTAGTAGCGATGATGAAGATACCTTATCCAACCTACCTAGGTTATTCGAAGATACCACTCTGTGTATGATTAGTACCATATCCTTTGAACCAAATACGCAAAATCATGAGATCCGCTTAGTCTACCCCCAACTGATCGACTATGACCAGCGGACCACCGAGTTCTCGATACATTCAAAATGATGAAACACTCGGAAATTCATAGGGTTGAGGATAACATTCAGATGTGAATACAAAGGCGAGGATTCATAATGAAATGGGACACCTGCGCCTACTATGAAATGATTGAATCCTTGATGCATAAAGTGAGAAACTAAGAATCATATCCAAGTCTTTGGTGAAATACACACGTGGCACTCTGACAACAAATAGTAAAATAAAGGGCGTATCAACGGTGAAACCTCTCTAAAAATTTTGAGGATGAAGGATTCAATCTTCCCCTAGAGCTATTCATCAAGAGAAGTCGGCCCGATCTTGGCGAAAAATGCAACCAGTCAACTTAGGAACAAAGAGAGACCCATTGCATTCTATAGCTGGAATCACTATTATCGGAAGAGCAAGAACTCCTAGCGGCATTCTAAAGGAAGAATAAATAAACTTACATGATTTATCTTTGATATGCAGGGGCTTGGTCAATCATGAGGTCCACCACCCTAGCGATGTATCGGATGCAAAACCTATAGGATATAAGCCTCGCCAAAATGCATCCTCAAATTGCTTTGTTAGTCAAAATGGAGCTCAAAAGCTATTAGATGTTAGTTCATCGACCAATTGATTATCGAATGGGTATCGAACTTGGTACCTATTCCAAAACGGCAGACTCCCGAGAATCTGCCGATTTCAGAGATTTGAACAAAGCATGTCCCAAGGATGATTTCCCACTCCCCAACATCGACATGATAGTAGACATGACAGCAGGGCATGAGATGCTATCACTTATGGACGGATTTTCGGGATACAACCAGATTATGATAGCAAAAGAAGATCAACACAAGACGGCTTTCACTTGCCCATGGGGAACATACTGCTGGAACGTAATGCCATTCGGCTTAAAGAACGCTGGGGCCACATACCAAAGGGCCATGCTTGGCGATATTTCATGATATGATTCACAAAACAGTCGAAGACTATGTCGACGACATCCTAGCAAAATCAAGGAAAAGACAAGATCATATAGCAACCCTAAGTGCTATCTTTGACAGACTGGAGGAATACAAAGTCAGACTAAATCCCAAGAAGTGCGTCTTCGGCGTACAATCAGGTAAACTGCTAGGATACATAGTCTCCATGAGGGGTATCGAGGTGGATCCTGCAAAAGTCAAAGCAATTCTTGAGATGGAGGCACCAAGGAATCTAAAACAACTGAGAGGCCTCCAAGGAAGGCTCCAATCCATCAGAAGGTTCATAGCACAACTGGCAGACAAGCAGAATCCGTATTCGCACCTTCTCCACAAGGGGGTATCATACAAATGGGATACAAAATGCGAAGAGGCATTCAACAAGATAAAGGAATATCTACTAACACCTCCAGTGTTAATGCCACCTATCCCGAGAAAGCCACTGATCTTATATGTGTCAGCAACAGCAGCAGCCCTAGGAGCTCTTCTTGCTCAACATGATGAAAGCAGACGAGAGGCTATCTACTATATCAGTAGGATAATGGTTGGCCACGAGCTAAATTACTCATTCATTGAGAAAGCTTGCCTCGCAGTAGTGTTTGCATCCCAAGAATTCAGACACTACATGTTGGCACACAAGATCAAGCTCATTGCTAAAATCGATCCCCTTAAGTATCTCTTATCCAAGGCAATGATACTCCAGCGGCGGGAATGGAAAAATGGGTCTGATATTATCGAGAATATGACATTAGGTATGTTGAGAAAAGCCATCAAGGGTCAAGTTATTGCAGACCAATTAGCAGAAGCACCTATGTATTCTGAGAATCCTCTTGTATCTGAATTTCCAGATGAATCTATCTTTAACCTCAACGTTGCTGATCACTGGAAACTATACTTCGATGGGTCATATACACAACATGGATTAGGAGCTGGTGTCTTCTTCATCACCCCACAGGGGGACTGCATACCAAGATCATACAAATTAGCATTTCCTTGCACTAACAACATAGCAGAATACGAGGCTTTGACTATAGGTCTCATGATAGCAGTGCAGTGGAATATCATAGCTCTCAAGGTCTACGGCGACTCACAGTTGATCATAAATCAGGTCAATAATGAATATCAGACAAAGGATGACAAACTAACTCCATATAAGAAATTGGTGGAGACTCTCAAGGAATCCTTCATTGACATAACATTTGAGCAGATTCCAAGAACCAACAACAGAGCCGCTGATGCCATGGCTACAATTGGATCTCTAGTAGACATCCCTCACAATGTGCCGAAATATGAATTTCTGATCGACCAGATTCTCGTTCCCACATTCAAGGTACCATAATCGAAATATGTGTGTGAAATTGTTGGTCCTGGCGATCCTTGGTATCATGACATCTATACATATCTTCAAATAGGAGTCTTACCCGCTGACCTACCATCGAGCCTAAAAAGAACCTTTATCAAAAAGGCATCCAGATTTGTCATCCTAGGTGATACCTTATACCGTAGAAGCATAGAGGGTACTTCGCCCATTGTCTAAATCTTTGAGGAGGCGTGCCCGCTCCTAACGAAGTTCATAGCGGTATCGTGGCTCACGCACAAATTGGAATGATGGCTGCCAAGAAACCTCTGAAATTTGAGAGGGTATTCTTTGGCCCACGATGGAGCGAAGCACATGATCGCGCAAAGGTGTTCTGATATCGTGACATGGGGATCTCATCATGCTCGACAAAAGCTTCACCCGATCGTCACACCATGGCCGGTGGGGACTCGACCTCATTAGGAAAATCTCACCCACCTCGTCAATGGCCACAAATTCATTATAAGCTGTAGTGAGTACTTCACAAAGTGGATGGAAGCCATACCACCATGACCTATATGTCCTTTGACCGGATCTCAAAATTCATCTGAACTATCTCATATGCTTCGTTATGAGTGTCCCACAAGCCATTATCTCGGATAATAGGACGCCCTTCAAGAACCGGGGAGGTTAAGTGACTTGTCGCGAAGAAATTCAAAATCGGCGTAGCTTCTCACCAGTATTATCCCCAAGGCAATGGCCAGCGAAGCCACAAATAAACTATCCTCAGAAATCCTCAAAGCTTGATCAATGGCCAGCAGTCGTGGTAGCACTTGCCAGTAATCACGCCCTCACGAATATAGAACCGACATCCATTACACCCAAAGCCACCCCATTCTCCCTGGTCTATGGAACAGAAGTTGTACTACCTATTGAGATCGAGCTCCCATCCCTCAGAATATCACTGCAAAATCTCATCACTGATGAAGAATATCGAGTTTCAAGACTAAATGAGCTGGAGTTACTAGATGAAAGAAGGATTGATGCTTTGAATCACTTACAAGTCTATCAGAATAGACTCAAACGAAGCTACAACAAGAAGATCAAAAGCAGGACTTTCCAAGTCGAAGAACTAGTCTTAAAAGAAAATCAGAAGAATGTCCCAAATTCCAACAGCAAAGGAAAGTTCGAACCCAATTGGTTAGGGCCTTTCATTGTCACAGCAAGCTATAAATTAGGGGCATATCAGTTATCAACACCCGAAGGGGAACCTCTGCAGGAGCCCATGAATAGCTCCCATCTCAAAAAGTTTTATGCCTAATTCTTTCAAGGTAAAGAACCAAAAAATCATAAAATGTCCTAAAAAATGGTTACTTCAGCGAAAACCTGGCAAACAGGCGTCTTGGTAACAACAAAAAAAATCAAAAAAGCAAAAAAAAATCCAAAAAAAAGCGAGAAAAAGGATCAAAAAATGTCCTCTAGTAGAAACCACTTATGTGGCACTTTGGGCAAGTACCTCGGTGAAAACCTGGCAAACAGGCACCTTGCGTAAATAAGCACTTTCCATCCACTAGGATCTTTATGGCTTGTTCGTCATTATCCCTCCATTTCACTTCCATCATCCATCTTATCTCCATCCATCACTCATCCGCTCACATCCGCACCATAGCTTGGTCTTGTGTTTGTATCATGATCCCTCCTAGTACTACTCGGCCCATTCTCAAGGTCAGTTTGTCCTGCCTTTATCGGAGTAGTCTATTGCATCCGCAGTAGAGACGCGTTTCTCATCGGATGGGATTAGTGTATGGTCTTAAAATCCCTCAAAATCATAAAATCCAAAAACATCAAAATCATAAAATCCAAAAACATCTTAAAATCATAAAATCCAAAAACGCTGAAAATCGAGAAAATCCAAAACATTCAAAACATATCAAAATCAAAAGCGAGGTTAAAGTCATTCAAAGTCAAAAACAAAGATTAAGTCTTGTCGAACTACGTCGTCTCTGAGCTTGAACGTAGGCAAGGTTGATCTTTGATCATCCCCCGAGACATTTAGGTCAGTCCTATAGGAGTCCGTCATAATAAACTGACATTTCATAATGTATATCATCATCTGTAAATCGGTCAAGTCGTCAGTCGAACTACGTGGTCTCTGCGTGTATAACGTAGGCAAGGCTAATCTGTCGATCAGCCCCCGAGGCCCCTAGGATAGGTCTTTAGGTTAGTCTCTCGGTCAAAATCTCAGAAAATACCAAAAACATTGGAAAACTAAAAATCAAAACATTTGTAAAATCTCGAAAAAATACCAAAAATAGCCTCAAAACCTTTGCAAAATTCTAAAAACATCCAAATATTTGAAAAAATCCATCGCCTCATCTCACTTGCACCACAATAAAGCACCATTCATAATAAGTACGTGCGTCATGTCAACCTTTGGTGAAGCGGTTAAACAGTCCTTGAGTTAAAGTAAAACTCAAAAGCGTGAGTCTCAAGTCTAAGTCGGTCGCATTAAACAAGTTGGTCAGAGTCTTTGTGTAGATAGTCCATCATCCAAAGCGATCTCATATCAATCATCGATAACATCGTAACCGTGGATGAATCAGCTACCACAAAGGGGCATTTTTGCTCGGAAAAGAACATTTGGATAAAACAAAGGCGTGCGCCATCCACTAACATGTCCTAGGATGTATCCTTCCTACAATGGGCATTATCTTTTTGGAAATAAGTTTAGGTTCTTATCTTAAAAGCACATTCCCTTTGGTTAAGCGGTATTGAAGAACATCAACTTGTTTGTGTGCCAATCTTTTCTTTTGATTTATCTTATTGTGCTCATTCAAAGGACCTCTGATATCCAGTGAAGGATCTAGAGATAGGAATGGGAACACGATCATTATCTTTTGTCTGTGCTTGTTGGACGTTCTTGTAAAATAACTTGGCGAATACTTGCTTTGTTAGACATGTATGGAGGATGTTTCAGATAGCTTGTTGACTATTGCATTGATTGGTTATACCTTTCCGTGTTTTGGTCCGAGATGTTTGAGATTTCTAAAGTGCATCCTAGCAAGGTTTCTGTATGTCAAGTGTGAATAAGAATACTCCTATCTATTTGTCGAGTCAAAGTCCATCACACTAAGTACAACGCCATCCTGGTCCTTTATACCTTGATGCATCATGCTTAGGCGTGTTATCAAACATAAAGTAAGTGACCCTTTGAAAATCCCAATCCTTGATAAGCAAATCATCATCATCATCTATCATCATCATCTCTAATAAAGTCTCGACCAATCATGGACTTGTTGGATCCTCTTGTCATATCTGATTTCCACGCTAACATCATGCATCCGTCATGCATCCATCATGCATCCATCCTGCATCTACAAACCGTCAGCATACCACATATCATTCATATCATACATCATAGGAAACATCGATCATTTCACATGCATTGCATAATCATCATCATAATATAGATCTATTAGTCTAAGCATTTCATAAATCATCCATTGCATCATAGCATATCACATCATTCACATCATCAATCTCATCCATCTCATCATCTCACATCATATCATCATTTAAGTTGTTTAGGATAATATAGATTTGTTATTCATCTTGAAATCATCTCATTTGCATCGTCATCCATAACCATCCATTTTGAACCTCTTTATCGGATGAGCCTCAAATCGAATCTTCGCTCGATCTCTCGAGGGCAATGTACGTGTACTTCTCTTTGGGCATCCGAAAAATTAGAAAAATTTTAAATTTGATCGCGGCAAGTTTATTCTTTGAACCAACGCAACAAGTACATTGCTTCAAAGAGGGGCAAAATGTAGACATGCAAAATTAACATTTTGCATTTGATCATGTTCATTCATCAACCGAACTAGACGTTGCATTAGGACCATTCATCACTTTCATCCATTCATTAAATAATCTCATTTATCAAATAAGCATTATCATTCAACCTTCATCTTGCATCATCCATTTAATTAAATAAATCAGGACTTTATTTTAAATCAAATCCTAAATCATATTCCATCATTTTCTAAATTAAATAAATCAATTATCAAAGTCTTGAAAGTCAAATCATCTAATCAGCATTAAATCAGCATAATCATCATCTAATCCTAATCTAATGCTAATCACATCCCACTTGCATTATCTAGATCTAGCCACTTGCACAATAAATCAATTTTATTGATTTATTAAAACACTCATTTTCCCTCAACATGACAAGTCAAACATTGCATTTATTGTTGTTTTTCTTGTCCCCCTCTCAAAATTTATTGCAAATTTGAATTTGAATTCTCCCTCTCATGGGCACTCTTCCCAAATCTTGCACAAACATTGACCATTCACCACTTGACAAGTGTCATCTTCTCATTGGAGGATCTTTAATCCCACATTCACCATCTTGGCCAATCTCTCATCAAGAAAATCTATAAAATGAGGCCTTCATTTTCATTCATGGATCCAGAATTTTATGCAAGGTTACTCTCTTCATTTGAGATTTGATCTTGTTCATCATCACTCCATCATCTCCATTTGCATTTTATCATTTTGAGCTTTGAGCAAGGGTTGGGAAAGGGTCACTAGCACATGTGACACCAATCCAACTATGGAATAGGTAGCTTGCTTTTGTTTTCATAATGCTTTAGTCTTTTTATCATCATTTGTGGCATTTTGAAAGCTTTTGCAATGTATTTCATAGGAGTTTACTTTGGTAGATTTGTAAAATGCTAACCCTTGTATGAAGTTTAGTGCTTTTGCAGATTTTAAAAAGAAGTATGCTCACACCTTCTATCTGAAAGATTCTAAAGATTTATCAATAGTGCATTCCATGTATCTTCTCCATGCAGCTCGCACCCTTCTTAAACATGCACAATGCATTAATCAATGGAGTGTTGGTATCCTATAGTAGTCCTCCTTCGCTGGACGCCAATGCAATCATATGCCAGTGAATAACAGTTTTAAACTCTGTGAACTATGTGCTTTATTTGCTTTGATGACGGTGCATTCTGCGTGTGTATGAGCTGTAGATTATTACTGAAACATAACTCATACTTTGCCTTACAGTGGCGTGAAAATGAAGGCTTCTTCCAAGTTTGACAACATTTTCATTCACCTCATGCAAGAGTTTGTTTTCATTTCATTAATAGTTCTGCTTTTCACGTGGAGATTGTTTTTATTCCATTAATAGTTTTGCTTGTCAAGTGGAGATTGTTTTTATTTCATTTTCAGTTTTGCTAGTTTTGTTTTTTAAGTGGAGATTGTTTTTATTCCATTGTTTTGCTTTTTAAGTGGAGAAAAGTAATGAAATTGGGTTTTGAAAATTCACAATTTAATTTTTTAAGCTAAAAATTTGGGTTGATGTGGATTGTGAATATTCACAATCCAATTATTTTCTTGTAGTGGGTTGTGAAAATTCACAAACCCACTTTTTACTTTTTAACTTAAGTTGTGAGTTTTCACAACTTAGTTTTATTTTATTTATTTTATTTTTCCACTTCATTCCCTATTAATCACTTATTTTAATAAAATAAGTAATTATTAAAACTTTAATGTTAAGACTTCAAATTACACCACTATATTTTCAAACATCCACTTGATCGAGCACCAACCAAATAATATTCCATGATCTGAAAGATTTAATTCACAAAAATGTGAAAAACCATCGATGCACCAACCCAAAAGCTAGATAACCTTGCAAGCTCGTTGATAATTTTTTTTGCATAACTTTGGGTCGACTTCAAATTTTTGACCATTTTTTTTCTAGATCATCCAAAACAATAATATAATTAAACCCAATGAGTGAAATTTTCCCAACTCTCTTAAAAATGTAGATTTAATTGTTTTCATAATTTCATGCATAAAAATAGAAGCATTAATATATCACAATTTGTGAGACACCATGATTCAAACATTGGCCACATTAGTCGAAATACCCCTAGTAACATTTCCATTAAAGGAATTTGCACTAGCTCACACCTATTTTCAAATTTAATTATTTTTGTGAATTTCACTAATTTTCACAATTGCACTTGATTTCAAATTTGAACAAATGAACTGGTTCATTGAACCCAATGGGATAAATTTTATTTTGGCATAAACACAATTAAGTCACTTTGAAAATGATATGACTCAAACTGGTAGTGATGAAAGATTAAGATTTACAATTTGATTGAAAACATGATTTGACATGGCAAAGACCTGATGAAGACTCATTATATCATTTTGAAACAAATGGATTTTGAGTGGACACCATCAAAATTGAGGACAATAATAATTGAGGGAGGAAGCTCTTAAGAAAATTAAGAAAAAAAGAGTTATAGTAGTGACCCATGGAAGATTAGATACCAAGAAAAACAAGAAAATAATAGAAGAAGCAAATGGAAGTGAGGAGGAAAATAAATACCCTACCAAAAGTAAGGTACACCACTAAGTACATAGATTATAAGATTCAACTCTAGCCACCTATTTTTATATGATGTATGAAATGATCAACAAAGAATTTGATCCTTGTGAAACACGGTAAAGGAGCTATTAATAGATAAATTAGAGGAAATAAAGAAGAGACACCATTATTATTTTCATAGAACTTTATTTCCTAAGGGAATTACTAGGTATTAACATATTTATGTGGAGATTAGATGCAATAATAGAAGAAAAAAATTGTGACAATATGGAGGGTTTCCTTGATGAAACCATTTTTTGTTATGCGTATGAATTATTGTTTGATATGTTCCATAGGAAATACAAGTAGGATTGACTTAGAAGTAACTATAAATGTCATAAAATTGAAAATTGCATGGTGTTTATGATTAACAATTATTGCATGCATGATTGTGTCAATAGAGGAAGTTAGGACTATTGTATTCTACTTTGAATCTTTCAAAGCCTTGAGGTTGGATAAGTTTCCCTGTAATCTTTTCTAAGAATTATGAGAGATTATTTCTTAAGAACTTTTTTTGGATGCAAGAAATTTCTTTAGGACGGGTAAGCTTTTGGGACAACTAAACTCAACCTTTATTGTATTAGTCCCTAAAAAGGAAGAGGCTACCACTATTATGGATTATAGGCCTATTAGTCACTACAATATGGTTTATAATATTTTCTTTAAGTGATTGTCAATAGGATCAAACCTGTCCTCCATAGAATGATATCTGCCAATCAAAAAGGTTTTGTTCAAGGGAGGAAAATTCTTAATGTTGTTCTTACTACTAATGAATTTATTCACTTTATGGAGAATAGTAAAAATCCAAGTATGGCACTTAAGATTGATATATCTAAGGCCTATGATAGAATATCTTGGCCTTTCCTCTTGGCCATTATTTAAAAGTGTTAACTCATTTTAGTTCTTAGACTAAAATAGTCTTATAAGAACATGATATAGGGAAGATATAAGTGTTTGTTTATCTTTTTGAGTTTAGAATTTGAAATAGCATTATCCCCAAAACTCACATTCAGGTCAAAGAAGAGGGAAGTTGTTATGAAAAAATCAAAGGTTTTTCGAGGGATTTTAGGGTTTATGTTGTTCCTTGGTGAATGAATCTTTTTCTCTTAAAGCATGTATGTCATGTTGATGCCCTATTTATGGCACGTTACAATTTTTGGCATGCCTAGAGGGACTATTTGAGCTATCACAGTTCAAAATATGTTGAATATTATTGTTGATATTTGGTGTGTATATCAATGATTTCTACCTTTGGAGGAAAAACATTGACACATTTGGTGACTCCAAGTCTATTCTACTAGTTTTAGAAAGGCCAAGTGTTGGTATGTATTTAGTTTTTACAAAAAAATAGACTTCATTATTCTGGCTTTAAGAGCATTTCAATGAGTTTCTAGTTTGTTTAGATGTTGTGTCATGTCTTCATTTCATGGAGATGTCTTTCATCACCCTCCATTTCATGAAAAGCCTACTTATATCACTTCTTACCAGCCATACCAAACAAAACAACTTACTGGTTTTGTCTCAAATGACCCATTAACAATAGGTTATCAACATTCTTATCATGCTAATTACCACCCACCCACCCCTGTTCATTCTCATAATCAGCCTTCATATGCTCATATTCAGTCCCAAGAAGTCATTTCTATGCCAAGACCAACATGGTTGCAAGTTCCTATTCAGCTTTAACATTCTGACAATATGGGGATTAGTGACATCAAGAGCATATTGATAGACTTCAATAGGAAGTTGGATGATATCAATGTAGACAACAAGAGTTTGAATTGCAACAAGAAGAGTTGGCTTATCAAGCCTACCAACATCAACAAGAGTTGACTTACCTTGAAGGGAGAGACATGAAGAGTCTCTTGCAAAAGAGATTTTTGCTAAATAAGAGCAAATGAATCTTTTTCTTTCTCAAGTGAGAAGGTTGGAAGACCAATCAACTACTTGCATTCCAAATCAACCTATGAAGGAAGAGCTCCCCAAGTACGAAATCCCAAGTTTCAAGCAAGGTATGCCTTTTAAGTCTTCAATCCAATCTCGTAGGTTTGAAATTCCAAGCTTTAGGGATCTACATCCTTTGCAAGAGCCTAATATCCCTCAAGAACTTGACCTTCTCCAAAATGTATACCTCCTCAAGAAACCCAACAAGACCTTTATAATCAACCTTCTTGTCCTATCACTATTCGTCTTTGTAAAGATGGTCCCATTGTTTACTGAGATAAATGGTTTAGTGAGCAAGAAAATGAGGTTTTTGAGGAAGAACAAGAAGAATCTTTTGTTGTTGGTACTCTTGCACATGAGATGGAAGAAGAAAAATTAGACTTGAAGCAAGAGGTTTATGAGCATGATCATCTAGGACAACATATTGGAGAACATGGTCTTTTGGGGCAACAAGATAACAAGCAAGAAAGAGGTGGTGTGAATGAAGATTTGGTATTTTTATGTGATGAACTTCCTTCTTTCATTGAACAAGATGAATATCGAATACAAATTTCAAACCCATCACAAGATTTGGAGCAAAGCAAAGATGAGAATCAGCATGAAAATATGTTGGTTTATGAAGAGGCACATGGAAACAACTTTGTTTTACAAAATGTAGAAGAAGTTGATACACATAAGGTTGTTGATAAAACTAAGTATGAAGTCAAAATCAGCCCTTTTATAGAAAAAAGCAAGGAAGAGGTTGAAGAGGACTTATTTTGGGATGATTTGGAGGTTTTTTGTTTGAACTTAGTTATTAAATCAACACCTCTACAAGAGTAAAATCATGAGTAACAAGGATATGGTGCACAAGTCTTCATACCTTTGCCAAGTCAATCAAAAGAAATGAAGTAATCAAATCAGCATGATGATAAGACAATAGACAATAAGCAAGAAACTAGCAAGGAGAGTTCAAAGTTTGTATTTTCAAGAGCATGTCCAATCAGACATTTTGCAAGGATGGAGGCTAAAAAAGCATCAAGAGTCATTCTTGCACCCAAGCATGAAGTTGCAGCTGAAGGAGAATGCATTCAACCCACTTATCCACCTCAAAATTGTAGTATGTTTGGTCAACATGAAGAGGTAAGTGGATTTGTTTTCATTTTCCAAGAAGTATTGCAACAACTAGTTGAACATTTGACATTTCTTCACTTCCTCTTGGCTGCACATAAACATGTGAAGGATTGTAAATTGGTAAGAAAAGGAAGCTATTTCAAGGAACCAGTTAATGGTTTTGTTTGAGAAAGTCATGTTGTTGGTTAGAGTAGGTTAGGATGGGTTTCCTTTCAATTCAATAAGTGTTGATGCACATTGTTAGTTTGTCTTTTCTCTAACTGTAAAGGAACAATTTTAGGTGTTTGGTTAGGTGTTCTTGGGGTGTTATAACTAGCTATCAAGTCTAATTTTGAGTTTGTTTCAGGTCTTTTCATGACTCCTAGGCCCAATAGATATGCTAGGCTATTTATTCTTGTTGTTTAGCAGGAAAACACCCCTAAGAGGTCGCTAAAGTGTTAACTCATTTTAATCTTTAGACTAAAATAGTCTTATAAGAACATGATATAGGGAAGATATAAACTTGTTTGTTAGCTTTTTGAGTTTAGAATTTAAAATAGCATCATCCCCAAAACTCATGTTCACCAAAGAAGAGGGAAGTTGTTATGAAAAAAAGGGGTTTTCGAGGGCTTTTAGGGTTTTTGTTATTCCTTGGTGAATGAATATTTTCTCTCATAGCATGGATGTCGTGTTGCTACCCTGTTCATGACACATTGTAGTTTTTTTTCAAGAAATATGGGCATGTTGCAAGACCAAATGTAGAGATGGGGTGTTGAAATATTATAGGAGGAATAATTGTATGTTGTAGTATACTTGGGGAGAGAGGTTGGAGGAATTGATTGAAGTAATGACGCATCAATCCACGTATCCTAGATTCTTGAGGTACTTTTTCAATGTGGTGATGGACTAATTAGACTTTTTGCACACATCTACTTCATGGAACTCTATTCAGTTTACCTGAGAACAACAAAATCAATAGTTAATCAATTCCTTCAACAATGAAAAAGTGTCTTTTCTCATTCAATACATTGGGCAGTGGTCATGAAATAAAATGATTATTGAATTTCAGTGAGTCTCTAGGAAGGATCTAAAAATTGCAATAGGTTCTCATTCACAAGAATTACCTTTTCTTGTTACCATATTATTGATGTTTCTCTCATATGTAACTCTATTCTTGAAATAAGGGAAAATCTAGAGTTGATTTTGATGATGTTATGGAAAAAATTCTTAGTATATATGCATAATCATAAATCATATAGAGATAAGCTTGTTGGTATCAAGGTTTAACTCAAGTGGCATGGGCAGTTGGTTTCTTCTGTGGCTTGCTAAATTAACTACCCAAGACTAGATTATCCAGAGGAAATGAACTCACATACCACTAGGAGGTTTGTTTACAATTTGAGAGGAGAAATCAATTTGGAGGGTTTTCAAAAAAAATGAGTAGCTTCATTATCAAGATGATTGGGGTTTCAAAACAACATCTATGAAGAAGACTTGAGAGGACAATCCTTTTAAGATCTAGTTGCAATATATCAAAGTGTCTCCCACTTTCTCTAACACAACAAAATTAGAAAGATAAATGTTAGTACTTTTGGCAAGATGACACAATGTCATTTAGAGTAGATTCAAAGGTCTTGTTTGTTGTTTTTAATCTTGAAGAGCAAGGCTGTTGAAACTTGTGTCATGGCCAAGATATAGAGTGAAGTGTAAAAAGTTGAGTGAAGTGAAAAAAAAGATTGGGCAAAGATTATAAAGGATTGTTTTAAGAATAAATTGCATAGTCCATGATGTCAAATGTCATGAAAGTTAGTAGGTTAGAAAGAATATATGGCAGGAATAGGGTGCTCCAATCCTTGGCCAATGAAGATTGAATTTCTTATGAAAATTAATCAAACATTGTCTACCTCTCATGCATAGGATGTGACTATTTCCAAAGGTGATTAGTTGGAGACCATGCAATCTCATCTTGAGACTATTAAGAGATTGGAAATGGAGATCCCTATCCATGAAACACTTTTCTCATCACATGATGTTGGAAGATATAGAAGGTAGCAACCAAGAGAGAAAAGTCTATTCACTCCAGTCATAGAGCATCAAAAATCACATCTAGAGGGCAGCAAAGACACTGAGTAAAGATCACATGAAAATCAAGTATGGGATCTTTTAAGGTGATTGGTTTGTGATAATTTAACAAGTGAGATGGCTAACTTTTCCACAAGTGTGGCATATTGGATCATTAGTGCATTGACTTGCAATATGCCCAAGCTCCCTATAGTTCCAACAAAGGGACTTTGTAGTGCACTCAGATGTAATGTGTGTAAATAAGGAAGTAATAATGATAGTGGAGAGCCTTTTTTCCTTGGGTTTGTGATACATACATCTATACATAAACCTATCTATATATCAATATTTATGTGGTTTTCATCATGTTGGCTTTGTGAAGGTTCTAAACATGTAGGTTTGGACCAAATGAACCTAGCATGTACCTTCGAGCCTTGAAATTGGATGAAAAGAGTTAGTTATAATATGTGTATTCATATATGTATTTATATATACACACATATATATACATATACACACACATATACATGTGTATGAATATGTATATATATATACATATATATGTGTATATATACATGTACTATGTATACATATATATGTATATATATACATGTACTATGTATACATATGTATATATACATGTATCCATATATGTGTGTATTTATGTGTACATGTACATGCACAAGCATGTATATACATACATATATGTATGTATGTGCATGTATGTGTATATATGTGTATGTATATACGCACATATATATGTATATATTCATATATACATATATCTATCTACACACATATATGCATGCATGTACATACATATATGTATATATACATACATACATACATATATCTACCTACACACACATATATGTATAAATGTACACACACACACACACACATGTACATATATATGTGCATTCATGCATATATATGTGTGTAGATATATAGATATATGTATGCATATACATATATATACATATATGCATGCCTATACATGTACATATGTCTATTTGCATATATATGTATGCATACATGTATATATGTATACATCTGTGCGTACACACATATATATGGGTACATACATGTATATATATGTCTACATGTGCATATAATATATATGCATGCATACATATATATTTTAAAATATCAACAAATAATACTTTTTTAGTTATTCAATATTTGGTAAATGTGCATAGTTGAAAGGGAAACCTTTTTAATAGTCTCAAACCCTCAATCTATGAATAAAATAATCCTCTCAAATCCCTAAATAAATTATATATATTGAGATTTTTATATTAAAAAAAAATTCCAACAACATGTATAGTAGAAAAAGTCATTGATATATGTGTATTATAGAAACCAAATTCCTTCCAAGTTCCACTCATGAATTTTCACAACAACTTTACAAAATACTGCCAAGTTACTCTCCAAAAACAATGATGCCACACATGAAGCATTTTTACCATACAAATCCCTTCCAAAGAATGCAAAACAAGCTCGACATTTTTTGCATATATCACACCCTCATGGATTTCATGGTGGACAACATTCTCTATATTTTACCACAAAACACTCACCAAACTACCTTATACTCTAGAAAACATATAATGACATGAAAAACTCCATTATTCCTACAATGGGGCCATCCTTACTAGTAATTGTAACCCCCTAGAAACTTCAATGCCCATCCACAATTTTCTCACTACTCATTCCAGAAAGAAAGAACCCTATAAATTTTGAAATAGGAGTTTCATATATTTCAAAAATGCTTCAAACATATGGTATGACTAAAATATTTAAGGTGTTTTTAATACTAATAAGGAAATATCATAGTTTATCTAAAACTCAAATAGGAAATATCCAATAAACATAGTCTATCTTGTTAGAGTAAGTAAAAACTATGGCTTGTGAATGCTCACTTTTTGAAAGATAACTCAGATATCAAACAACACAAAACACCAAATTGGAACAAATGAATACAATAACCTCATTCGACAAAGACTTCATGTAGCCATATGAAGGCAATCAAAGTCCATACACAAAAGTTGATGATAACACTTATGCAAACATCTACATGTCTACAATACATCAACATATAGCCAATATGTGAAATAATATAAGTGTGTGGGTTCTCAACGCATATGGTGTATAACTGCCCCACTATCACAATTTGCTTATCTCTCTTGAATAATGCTCTCCTACAACAAGTAAGAGGGGGAAAATTTAAAAACTTGCATCCACCTCATGTCAATAGATAGTAGTTAGTAGATACACCAATGTCAAAAGACCATCATCACGAATGAACAACCTTAATTAAATATCATTTGTATATGATTTACAAAAATAATTAATTCATCTTATTATTCATCAATTATTCAAAAACTTCACGTATTCAAAATATTTTAATCAACAAGATATTAGCTCAAATCATGGATAATTTGTAAAATAGTGAAATATTAATTGTCATAAGAACATGCTAAGCATAGTGTCATCACATTTAGTAGATCATATCAAAACAATGAATATGCATGTACACTTAACTTGTTATTCAAACATCAAAATGTTTGTCCGTAATGAGTAGATACAACTAGGATGTGACATTTAAATTTAAATTTATTTGTCTAACCCATACCAAACATATGAATAATGGTTTTGTTAAGACTTTTTATTCCTTCAAGCTTTAAGAAATATTGGGTGTTTTGGAGAGACAAGGGGATGCTAAAATGCCTTGTGTGAGGAAAGTGGTGGTAGAAACCATTCATAGAGAAAAATGCTTTTAGATAGTCCATGATTTGTGTGTGTTAGAAAATATGCATGAATTATATCAAAACAAACCACTTAGATGGAAAGTATTACATTAAAGAATCTATCTAAATCAAGCATAGTTTAACAATAGAATTCTTTAAAAACTTTGCATCCTCCTCTAATCTTAAATGTCTTGGCAATTTGTGCTCTCAGATCTCATTCCTACACAAATCCCTGGGATGTCATCTAAGAAACAAGCAGCCTATCCATTTACAATGCATATTATAAACCTACATCTATATGATTAAAAGATCTAGCTGCATGAAATGATAAATTGACAGGGTGAAATGAGTCAATATGCACAAAATGATATGAAGTGGAAGATAATGTAAACTATGCTAATGCTAATGAGATTAAAATTGATTCTACATGCTGAATTAAACTATGAAATGCCTAAAGAAGCCATGATCCAAACAAAATTGACAAACTATCTTAAATGCTAAGCTAAAAATACAAATGAAACTCTAAAAACTCAAGTGAAATTCTGCAGAGTAAGATTATGCAATTGCTCCTTGTTGAAAAGCTATAAATGGGCCTCAATTTATAGATTTTTCCAAGGCATTGGGTGAGTTGGCAGCCATGAACGATTGAGATTTGGTTTGGAGAAATCGATGGTGAAGAATGAGAAGGATGGAGAAAACAAGGCAATGGTTCCCTTTAGTAAAACCATCTTGCCAAGTGTAAGAAGGAATCAATTGGAGGATGAAGCCATGTGTCTTGAAGGTTGTTAAATTGTTGAGAGTAAATATCCAATTTATGAAAATAAGAATAATTATTTTCATGTGACACATGTTGAGTTGGAGGGTGAGGTGGAAGGTAGTTAGAGAGATATGTAGAAATGTGATGAAATTCAAATTTAAAAATTTGAATTAAATGAGAGGGAATCAATTAAAATAAAACAAATTATTTAAATTTGTTTATTTCAATTAAGTCATGAAGAGAGTGAATTAGAATAGAGGAATTAAGAAAATAGGAACTATGTAAATAAATTTGCAATTTATTTAAATAATAGAGGAATAGAGGTTTCATTAATTAAATAATCAATATTTAATTAATATTTTCTAGACCAATTTTGAGTGTATACACTTTGAATTTGTAATTAATGAACAACCATATTGCCAATGATGAAATTCAAAGGAGTATTATTGTATTGGCATATAAAAATGGGTAGGATATTATAGTTGACTTGAAAGGATAAATTATTGTGGAGGGACTAGAAATTCTATGAGGTAGTAAAAATGATCAAAGTAGAAGTATGATTATAAGCAAGAGAAATATTTTGGAGAATCTTTAAATTTCAAGAGAATTGGAAAAATATCATTTGTTTCTTTTATCAATATGGAAGACATAGGAAAGACATCTAGAGAAACATGAGAAATCATCAAGCAATGACCAAGTTAAAGTTGGATTGAAAGTTGTACCAATTAGGAACTATGAAAAAATGATTTAAGGAAAATAAAAGCTTTGCCTATTGGTGATGGATGAAGATGGGTTAGATCAACTTATCATATGTATGCAACAGTTGTCCAGCAAGGCAAGAGAAAGAGTTAATTTTTTTTTATCCTCAATATCATTAGAAATTACCAACACACAATGGTAAGTTATGTTAGTATAAAGGAAGAGGGGATTATGCACTTCAATATACTATCTAAACTATCCCCTAAAAATTAAGACAACAAAGAGGATAATTATCATTGAAGAAACAAATAAATTATTGGAATATATTTTGAATTATAGGTGCCTTCCTAGTTGAAAGAGCTATGAATATTTCTCTCATAGTATATCTTAGGAATATGGTTTTGATGTGTTCTAAATTACATAAAAAAATTGGCTTGTAATAGCAAGGGAGATTTGATTACAATTAAGCCTTCCTATTTTATTAGTTATCTAGATCACCAAGCTAAATCAATTGTCTTTGCATAATATTAAAGAGTCTAGAGTTCTTAAGTGCCCCCCAAGTAACCTTGAAAATCTAGAGATTAACAACCAAAGATGTGTATCAAAAATCTTGATTTCCAAAAACTACTATACAAATCCTTTCTCTCTCAAAATTCATGACATGAAGTATTTAATTGAAATAAACTTATTGAAGGTAAAGAAAGCAATGCAATAGCACAAGATTGGTATTTCACACAAATCTTATCCCCAAAGTAATATCTCTATGTATAAAGATGGTAAAGAAAGAACACAAGACTAATGTTTCATCTAAATTTTACACATAGTAACAAGCTAAAATTAAAATAGGAGATGATATTCTCAAGAAAGTATGCAAACACAATAATAAGATGAAATTTAATTGATTTAAATCATTTTAAACTATAATAGAGTTGCAACATACCCAATATTAGATAAAGTTACAATAGTTGTTCAAGGGTGGCTTTAGAATAGTGGTTTACAATTTATAAGAGGAAGGAAATTTCACTCTTTTTTTTTCACCATATTCAATGGGTTCGGTCAAACCCAATGGTTCGACCGAACCTCACAAGGGGTTTGGCCGAACACATGGGTTCGGTCAAACCCATGGTTCGACTGAACCACTAAAACCTAAATTAAAAAATCATATTTAAATAGGTTCGGTCGAACATGGGTTCGACCGAACCCCTTAAACATGACAAAAACCAAAAATTCTTTCATTTTCAACTATCACTTTTACTTTCAACTTTACCAGTCACTTTCCCTGGTGCGTGCAGCAAACCGAGAACGTGACGGCGACCAAACAAAGGTTTTTCTTTCCGGCGAAAGCAAATTTAAGTTCGTCTCTCCAAAGTTCATCATTCCAGTTTGCATATCGAGCACTATCGAGCACTAGGTATTTAAAATTTGATTTTTTTAGAGTTCAAAATGCATCTATTTATTTAATTTTGAAAACCTAAATGCAATTTTTTTCAAATTTGTTGAATTCAAATTGCATTTGTTTGAAAGTTTTTAAAGCGTTTTCAACATACAGTATTTTGCTTCCCCATTTTGCATACATTTTTGTCTTGTGTAAATGAAATATGCCTTCCCATTTCAACAATCAAAACTATGGATAAATAGATTTAATTTTAGTTACAAGAAAAATGTATAAATTATAAATTTATAACATAATTATGTACATGAGAAAATCCTCTTGGAAGAAAAATCTCACAACCAAAGACATGAACCAATTACATTATTTGATAATAATATCATTTACAATAAAATATTCATGTGCATACCCTTATAGTAGTATCATTTAAACATGTGAATATGGAGTAATTTCTAGTAGCATGATGATACCTACAAAATCATTATGCTTTCTCCATCTCAAGCACCCATAAATAGAAAAAAATTTAACCATAAAGAAAGTGTGGTTTAACCAAAGCCATGAGCCAAAATAATGACCTAAAAATGGCACCAAATTTGGCACAAATTTCAACATCATATTCCTTGACTTGGTTTATAGGATGTATTTAGCAAATTCCTTACATCTTGTCAAAAAAATTCAAATCCTCCTCCTCATAACCGACACTCCATTTTTGACATATTCAAACCCATTATTTAAGATGATCTTGATAATTTTCATAATTCTAATCAATATTCTAGTGTAACCCCCATTTTTTATTCTCTTATGTGTCATATAACATTTCATAAGTAATTCCCATCTTACAATTTCATACAATGCTCTTACAACTTTTTAAATATATAAAAAGGACAACCCTAGTTCAATTAGGATTATTTAATTATTATTATCACCTACATCCATTCATTACATGTTATTAGTTTGTAGTTGCACACATTATTAGGAAATATGCATTGTCTAAGCAATTGGGGTATATTGCATGTTTGAGAGTGTTTTCCTTGATCTTTTATCTAGTTAAATTAATATCCTTTAAAATCTTGTTTTATGGAGTTTTCATCTTAACTCTAATATGACTAGCAAATAAAATGACGATTGAATCATTTTTTCATATAATAGCTAATGACAACCATATAAAGAGCCACATTAAAGAAGATGAAAAATAATGATCACTTGAGACTATGATTTAGATACATATGTTGGTAAACAAGATATTTTCCTAAATTGATAATTACGTATTGATGCACCTCTCCACCCTAAATATCCTCACTCGTTGGCTAGTAATTTATATAATGTATTAGGTGGCTATCCTTAGGGAATTAATACTATTCATAATATTACCACTCTAATGCATTTTAATAATGTTGTACCCTCTATGCATCCATCTACCCTTCATCCTCTTATAATGATTCCTCCTATCATACTATAGTTACCACTTCCATGGGATCCACCACCCATGTCCTACCGCCTTTCTCTCCACTAGTATTTTTCTTATCTCCCATCCTTTTATATATGTTCACACCATTGTTACTACTAGCACTATCCTATACAAATATACATTCTTCATACCATTCCTCCTTATCCTATGAAAATCTAACCTTATAGTGTAACTTCTCCTTCCATTACCATGTCATTACCTTTCTAGACCTTCCCCTCTTTATACATTCTCCTTTTTATCCTACACTACTCTTACCACTAATATATCCCTATACCTTGGATATACTATTGAAGAAATTTAACTGACTTTCAATATCGCAAAAATTAGACCCATATTTTTAAACGTAAAATGTGTATAATAAAGCACAATCCATGCTTCCTAATTCAACTTCACTAATATCTATCGAATGAACTTAGGTTCATTACAATAAGATAATCATATAGCCATAATTAGTTGTAAAGATAATGGTAAAGTTTTCAATAGCCATATTTATCCTTCCACATGCCACCATTAGACATACACATAAGATTCATTAGGAAAAGTGGATGTGTGGATATGTGGATCATATGTGTCAAAAAAATGCTTTGATAAGATGTGTGTAAGGAAAAAATGGAGTTCAAATGTTTGATTTATGTCTATATAATAGGTCATAAACTCTAGGGGAATTATTACCACTTTGCACAATATTGCACCCATATATATATATATATATATATATATATATATATATATATTCAAAATGAGGCAAAAAATACAATAGGAATAATATGGATATGCAAATTTTATCATTACATTTTTTTCCACTTTAAGATGCATGTGAAGATTTTAAAATAATCGTGCATCTCAATTTATGTGGTATTCACAAACATGTATGGAAAGTAAATATTTAGACATCAAAAAACATGAAAAAGTGGTTTGTTGTCTTGTGCACAACACATCCTTTTTCTTTTGAGAAAATTATCTATCACTTTGTAAAATCCTTGCTATGTTGAGATTATTTAATTTTTTCCCTCCATATTTGTAGTCCTTTTTATTTCTAGAAATATAATTTATGACATTTTTTCTTAATAAACAACATATGAATAAATTTTACATGGTTGTAAATTTTACACATGGTTGTATGCAATCTCATATATATAGTACGTATGGTTGTGATTACAATGTTTATATTGTGTTTAGATTTGGTTTTATATTATCCTTCCAAAAAAAGTTTGATGTTTATAATATTTTGATTTACCTTTGGATTTTGTAGACACTAAATCTCACATACATTCATATCCATACCATGGTCCCCACCCGAACACCTAACATCCACTTATTAACAAAATTCATGATACCTTAATTCCTACACTTTATCAAAATCAAATCAATTTTTCTTTTCAGACCTAAAATGATCAAGGCCTAAACTAATTAAAATATTTATTGTAAAAATTTCCATAGTAAAGTACAAAATAGAGAAGGGCATGTCAACCCACAAATCATGAAGGTGTAGGGACAAAACCAAGAGACCCATCAAATAGGATTGTAGCAATCATATATAGACAAAATTGATTAAGAAAACCTACCATAAATGAAAAAAAACCTAAAAAGAAGACATATATTACATATTTTTTGAGTGCCCATATATTACATATATATAGCAAAAACTAGCAGAGGGTGAGGGACATGAGTGAGGAGAAACAACATTTCCTTATGTGCCTCCATTGTTTCTCCATACAATAGAGCACCCAATTCTATTTTATGTCCATTGATTGTATTTTCCACTAAAGATTCATCCCATTCTTGCAAGGTTCATTTCAAAGAAATTCAAACACAAAGGAAACTAGAGTTTTCCTTTAAAACTTTGTGTCTAAGCAAACACCCAACAAAATATTTTTCATTATGTAAGTCATCATCCTAAATGGCATTGTTTAGGGAATGGTCCAAAAAGAACTTATAAAACATAATCCACTACAAACTAAGCAACTAAACCATAATTTTGAAGAAGATCCATAGCATTAAACAAAAATAAAGACACTACCTAAGAGAGAGACATTAACTAGAGAGTTTCATATAGAATTTGGTCACCTACGGTCACCCAAATTACTAACTCCACACGCCAGCAATCAATCTTGAAAATTTTCTTCAGCATTTTGAAAAAAAAGTCCCAAACTCTAAATGTACTCCCTTTTTGGGATGGGATGAATGCTCTCCTATTGATCAAATCGGCCTCCATTGTTACTCGAGTAGAATAAATTAACCAAATATTTAAATGAATCATTCTCTCACAAATATTGAAATAAATTAAAATAAATCCAAGTATTTAATCTATTATTCCTAGATAATTCAATGAAAATTATGATAAATTAGTTTATATATCAATCAAATTATTTAACATATTTAATCAAATTAGATAAAAATTGAAAATAATTCAATCAATTCATTGATCAAAATAATTAAGAAATTTCATTAAATAAATAAATTAGTTAATTAGGTAATAATAGTAGCCACATTTTAATTGGGTTTTAAACTCATGATACATGATCAAATCCTAGCAATTTATCCATCATATAAAAAATCTATAAATTGAGATCAAATCCATCATTTTATCGTCTCAATTTTGAGCAAGTATATTTTATCTAGTTGGGCAATAAATGTTTTATCATTTGCAAGATATATCCATTTGTCAATATGTATTTCATTATAATTTTAGTTCATTTTTTGTGTAATTCATCTTTTCACTCTATTAGAGGTGATTTTTTAATTCAATTTGAAGTCTACATTTATTTTCCTCAATGTCTCATTTATTTAAATTCAATGCTTACAAATTGACATGCTTGGTGGGATGCAAACCCACAAATGCTCGGTTACATTTTATATTTTATACTATTAAAGTATTTGATTTATGCTTTATTTGTTATTTAATCTATGTTGATCACATTTTTCTATATCTATCCTCTTCGCCTATCCTTCTCTATGGATATGTTCCACTCATATCTACCACCCTAAGGTGATCCATGTCTCAATCCTTGTCAAGGTCACTCCTCCTCTCTACCTATATCCTTTCTCAATGAGCTAGATCTATCACTGCTACTCCCCAAAACACCTACATTTAAATATTAAAAAAATGTTTAATAAATCATACAACATTGATTAAAACTAACTAAACAATGAAAGCATTTAATATTATTTAACACCTTATGAATTATATTGAATGTCCCCAGCTTGAAATTTATAGCCATCGATGTCAATCACTTATTCATACTATAGCTTTGTTCTCCAAAACACCTACATTTATATAAAAGTGATTTTTTAAGAAAAATATTATTTAACCTACTTTTAACTCAACAATAATGGATGTATTTCTATCATAAACTCTTTGTACTCATAACAAAATCATGGCCTAGGTAGAGTATAAAAAATGTTGTTTCCAACCTCATATGTAAATCTAGAGTTAGAGTGTCAAAATTGTTGAATTTCATCCTATGTGCTATTAATTAGCTTCTTATCGACTCATGGAAGCCTACTGCTAAAAGCCCAAGTATGATTTTCAATAGACTTTCTAATCATGATCTTATTGATAGTACTTTTGATAATGTTTTATGATTTAGGCTTAATTCAAGACAAGTTTACCTTAATAATTGAGCCTTTTTAATTATTTAATTTGTTACTGATGTTATTAGTCTATGAGCAACTCTTTTATCTTTTTCCTTACTATTATTTACAATAGAATTTAATACATTAAAAAAAAAATTAACAACAATATTATTTTG
This sequence comes from Sequoia sempervirens, assembly GCA_007258455.2. Taxonomy (NCBI): domain Eukaryota; kingdom Viridiplantae; phylum Streptophyta; class Pinopsida; order Cupressales; family Cupressaceae; genus Sequoia; species Sequoia sempervirens. The sequence goes on along the minus strand of VDFB02170618.1, from coordinate 7,559 downwards.
ATCAAACTTTTTGTTTACATGAATCTTTGAAATTTATTTAGTAAAGGTCTCATTTTGTACATCTTTAGTAATTGTATAAAAATTTGGAATATTTTGGTTAATACATCTTATTGGAAAACCATTCATTGAAAATTTTTTGAAGCCCACAACCGAATGGTTTGTGATGACCTCTTTCCTTCAAGAATTTCTATTATGCTCATCAATTTCAAACCATTTTGGGGTTCTTGAATGTTTTTAAATTTTAACAAACTCATTACAAAAAGATGGATTTTGAATTTCTTTTTCTTCTTCACATTTAGGTTCTCTCTTCTTATGTAATTTGGAGACACATTGAGTTTCATTGGTTCATGTGAGATATTTATAACAAGTATGCAATGAAGTCAAACTTTATTAGATTTGATTGAAGTAATATGAGATATTTATTTTGCTTTCCAATCTATAATTTTTTGATGTTCTTGGCTATATAATTGAAGTTCATTTATGTTAACAACTATTAGATTAAATATTTTTATCCCCAATTATTTTCAAATAATTTTATACTTTAATCTTTGTATTCTTATTCTTTCTTTCATCATTTCATTTAAATTTGAACCATTTAAGGATGCTATGTTATAGATTTAGTTGTCTTCCAATTCTTTTAAATTGTTAATAGTATGAAATATTATTGATGAGTAGATGAATTATTACAAGTTCTATTTTAGATTTGTATTCTCTTTATCTAGATATATTATTTACCAAAGTCTCATTGTTTTTAGGTGTAATATATATATATATAACATGGAAAATGCATCATGTTCCACTTGTGCAGATTCTTTGTTTGCAAATACTAGTAATGAGATAAAAAATTGAGAGATTCATTAGCACAGGGTGCAAACCGGGATATATAGTGAACCATGCATGTTAATATTGCATAGTCTAGAAAAACTAAAAGATAGACAGGAGGACTAGTGCATTTTTCCTAGATAGAGTAGCTACTATTCTTTCCCGCATGTGGGAAGAAGTACATGGTGATGTTCCCCTTAAAAAAATGTAGGATAGTGTGACCAAAGAAATGATAAAAACCACTTGTTTTTCTTTTATCAAAATGTATGTAAGGTTAGGATGCAGGGTCACTAGATGTATCCAATCATTGCTATAGCCTCATTGATCTACCCACGATTTCTTGCAGAAGCAAATAGTGCATACCCAAACAATGACTTGATTCCATTGTATTTTGTTGACAATTGTATCTTGGAGTCCATTTTGAACATCAAAGTTACTTCTGGACATTCCACCATATATTTGGTCAGTGTGTTAGGATTGTTGATAGGCCCACCTATCATCGTGAGGATAGACCACCCCAGTGTTTTAGGAGTATTGGTTGGTATTAGGTCTCACTGCTCTCACCCGATTCTAGCCCCATAGCGAGATGAGGTTATCGTTGCTTCCCAAAGGGCAAATTGACCTTTGTGGAGTGACATTAAGTGCCACCACTAGGATATTTGATGATCGTGTAGGTCAGTATTTGATGTCTAGACATTCCTGATCCATGCCATTTTCAGCACATTGGACCACCATGGATCCTTTTACAGTGGTCGACATCCCTACTCCTACACAGCTTGATGGACTTATAGGAGATATGTCATGCATGACTCTGCATTGTTTGGCTGAGGATCTGTTGGAGGCATATGCACACATTGCATCAGACAATGGGATCGGTATAGAGCATGTTAGAGATCATTTGAAGGACATAGGAGTCGTTCGGTTCGAGGATCCATGCTCGATTAATTTACTAGTCGCGTCAGGGATCCCACCCTCGGTTCATCACGATGGCTGTACGGACTATGGGTTTTATTGATATGTTGATTGGTTCTAGTTCATCATCGTCGATGCCATCTCACCTTCATAGTCCTCTACATTCATCATTTCTAGCACAACATGGGATAGATCGGATGGATGCAGATGTTGATTCGTTGCTTGACTATTTGGTGGATATGGTGGAGGCGACCGTTTCAGAGGACTTAGGTCATCTGATATCAGATGATGTGCATGTATGTGTGCATGCGCATGTTTCAATTCTTTTCATTATTTTTTAAATTTCTTTTTAACCAGATATTCATGTAAGTTGATATATATGTGTATATATTGTTACAAGTGGACATACCTCATATCACTCCTAGCCTTGGTCCAGATCATGTGCATGATCGATGTGACTCTGTGGATGAATCTGCTATCAGTGGACATGTGAGTTTTACATTTTTATATAATCACACGTGTATATGTACATGCAATATATTTATGTACATGCATAGATCTAGATTGATATTTAAAAATACAAGTTCATTTAAAAATAACTTTCATAAAATTTATTTAATATAAATTATATGTATTTAACACATCGTGTACACAATTTTATTTGTAGGGCTCAGCACATCCATCAGAGCAGGACCGTTCTCATTCAGATGGCCATTTGTCTAGGAGTAGACATTCATATTAGGCCATGCATTCTAGATTTTTGATCTTTACCACATGTATTTGATTATATGATGATCTTTAATAGTATTTGACATTTGATGATCTCTAACTTACACTTTGCTTTTATGATATGTACATATATTTTATTATATGATATATATATACATTTGCCTCTTTGCTTATAATATGTGTTATGTTTATATGTATTGAATCCCTTTACATATATGTACATGTGTTTGCTTATGGTTTAAACATGTTTACACGTAATATATGTATGCATTTTCTTAAAATATTCAATATACATACATGTTTTCTTATTTTATGATCTCTTACAACTTACATTTCCTTATATTCAATATACATTTGATCTCTAGTAGAATTTTAGGGAAATCAATGCCATTTTATAATTAAGTTCATTCATGTTGATCACAATAGTATTTTTAAATAAATGACTTAATAACATGAACCATTGGAGATTGAGAACAAGATATAATCTTTTGTAAGTAACTTGAAATTCAATTCAAATCTCTTTAAGAAAATTCAATTCAAATTATGTCGAGCTATTATGCATTTTTTACAAGTAACTTGAAATTCAGATTCCAAATATAATTAAGAAAATTTAATTCCAAGTTATGCCTCCTATTATTATACATTTTAGAGCCAACTTCTTGAAATTCAATTCAAATATAATTAAGAAAATTTAATTCAAATTATACCTCTAATATTTATACATTTTTTGACACTTTACCAAAATTCTAAAATTACTGGATATGTTGTGCATACCTATGAATTAAATAACAACAAACTCCACAATGAAATAACTTGTTTGTTTACTACTTGATTCATTTAAACTAGGATCTAGTTATTCCATGTACACTTGAATAATTTTGATTTACTTGGAGCACTGATTTTGGAGAAGAAGTTTTTGCACATTTATCAAGGAGGCAAATATTGGAGCTCGACAAATTTTCATTTTTATCAATCAAGGAAAAATTTGGAGGATAATTTAACTAAGTTGGTAGAGGACTTGTTTAGAAGAAGAGTCATCTTTTAAGTTGAAGAAAATGGGACAACAAAGAAAAGAAAAAATTCATCTCAATGAAATTGTCAAAGAAAGAAGAACAAAGTGATCAAAACTTGGAAAATTATCATAGAAAGAAACAAGGTACATGCTTGTTTCTTCTCTCTCTCCTCTCAAGTGTGTGTTTGGCTTTTACTTTGAAGGTTTCTAACTTCATCATTGCACTTGAATGACTATAAATGCTTTTAAATATCCTCAAGTCATCTTGGTCATACAGAGTTGCAATGTTTATATGATTCTTGTCCAATTCCTTAAAGCCAATTATTTTTGTTTCAATATTTGTGTTTGTGTCTTTCATCTTTTTATTTCATCACTTCAATGTTCTCAAATTATTTTTTATGTTTTATGCTCTAGGGATTCTGTTTGGAGTCGAGCCAAAACTAGATATTGGATCAAGCAGGTCCATTAGAAGAACATGGACCTTGAAGTTAGGGAGGAGACCCAAGTTCAAAATAATGCTTGTTGGAGAGGGGTCAAGATCACTTCCTTCTACTGGTATGGATGAGCATATAAAATTAGCACAAACTTCTCTCACTTATAGCTCATCATGTTTTATCAATTTGTTTGCTTGCATACATAAACTTCACTTATATATTTAACATCATCTCTCACTTTTGTTTGCAAAATATTTTGTGACACATGTGTAGGAAGGGCTCAACAAGCAGGAAGTTTTCATGCTCAAGTCGAGCCAAATCTAGACATTGGATCAAATGAATCCACTCAAGAATGCATGGTCCTTGAAGATATGGAGGAAGCACAAGTTCAAACAATGCATGTTGGAGAGGGGTCGGGATCACTTCCTCCTACTGGTATGGATGAGCATATAAAACTAGCTGAGAAGGCGTGGAAACAAATTTCTCATAGAAATTTAGATCATCTACTTGAAATGGATATGGAGAAACTCAAATATTATGCCAACCAGCCTTATAATAAGAGAAAGAGGTCAATGACTAAATCTGTAAATGGAATGATCAATCATCATTTCAATCATCTTGATACACTTGAAAAAACCAAATTGTTATCATGTTTACTTCTTCATGATGAGCTCAAAGAGTCATTACAATTGTTGGGTGTCCATTCATCATCAAATAAGAAGAAACACATGGGATTACAAAAGGATATTGTTCAAAATGTTAAAAAGGGTTTAGATTCTATTGGGAAAGGATCTCAAACTGTGGATAAGGCCACTACAAGAAGGGTGATGTTGACATCTACTGTACATCAAGATATAGCAAGAAAAAGAAAAATGTCATCACTTTCAACTGAAATTGGTTATAGTAGAGCCACATTGATAAAATATGATAAAAAGAGAAAGTTTTTGGATGAGAGTTTAGAAGGAAATTGGGCAATTATGTGTAGAGCTCCCCTGCTCGAGCAGGGGATTGAAGATGTTGTTAGAACTTGGTCTCGTGGGCTTTGGCATGATCGGGACCATCCATCATCAAATACTAGAGATGTTATGAGATACAGGATTTGACCTAGTATTTATGAAAATCGTATCAAACATTGGCTAGACATAACACAATTTGAGATGTATATGAACTTTTGTAATGCATATCCTCATATAAATATTGGGCAAACAATGTTTCAAAGGTTAAAGCCATATTATGTGAAGATAAACAAGTTTTTTGATACTTGTTGTTGTTGTTATCATATTGAGTTTGATCTCTATTATTAGGTGTTTCGAAAGATGAGAGAAGAAAGATGTGGGTTTCAAAATGTAAATCTCCTAAAACATGCAATTTTGTTCATAAAGTCTATATTATGTGATCATGAAAAATGGACCTCAAATAAACTGTGATAAAAGGAATTTAGAGACATGTGGAAATTTTACAACTTCCTTCAAGAATTGGAGGATACCCACCTAACAAAGATAGTAAATTAAAAGAGGTAAGTACTAGTTTTAGAGAGTTTATTTATTTCAATTTCTCATATATCAAGTTATTTTGATTCTCTTTGATGTAATGTTTCATTTATCAAGTGTGGTTTATTAGTTATTCACATATTTTACTGAAACATGTACAAGTATGTAAAGTTGCAAACAAATTTTGGGAAAGAATCCACAAGGTTGAACTATGTAGAAGAGGAGATTCCCATTGGAAAATTTATGGAAGATTTTCGAAAATTGATACGACCATACATACATCATTCATTTTTTTCTAAGTGGCAAGCACAACAATTCCAAACATTGAGAGATGTAGGAGTTAATGGTGACTCCTCAACACCCCCAAGATCAGTTGCGACCAAAACCACTTCCACAAGAGAGAGAATGGCAAGAATGCTTGCTTCACAATGCAAGATTGATTAATGGCTGAATTGCTTGATATAACTTGAATACAAATGTACAAGAGATACCTTGCTTATATGGGAAAGGTTGAGAGATAGGAATGAATATGATGTTGACAAATGTCATGATCCTATGACATGAGACAACCAACAACCTAATCACCTAGGAAATGATGCATCCTAGCTAGATAAGATAAGCTCTAGATAAGCCAACTAAGACTTCTAGAAAGAATCTTTTACCTAAGTAAACTTAACAATGTGAATATGTCCCCTAATTTACCTAGTGAATGAATTAGCTAGGTACAAGACAATTATTCACACCAACACCCCCCCTTAAGTGCAACTTAGGGAGAAGATTATTATGCAAACTGTGCAAAGACTATGACCATGGGTCCCGGCTACTAGGCCATGTTAGGTACCCATTTACAATGCAAATGATGCAATCTCTCACAAGTGGAGAAAAGGAGAAAACCCAATGGGACAAAACTCCTCTCCAAAAGAGAGAAACAAAACAAGACAACATGATGTATGGAGGACTCAATGATACCCCCAAGGACAACATGCATCATGTATATACAATCAAATACCCCCCATAAGAGGGAAGTAGAGAGATAAGATATCCCCCCCATGATGAAGAAGCTCCAATGCTGATGAAGAATGCCTAAAAATAAAAGATTACCCAATGTCTACAAGCAACACATCTTCCCTTAGGAAGAAACAAGTTTATAAGCTGATGTAGAAGCCACTCCATGTCCAACTGAAAGGAGGAAGCATGAATGCTCAACATGTATGCCTTTGAAAACTGATGAAGATCTGCCAAGCTTGAATGAGCCACAATAGAATCATGGTCACACTGAACCAAGAAACATGACAAATCAAGTGATGGAGGAGACTCAAGAATGTCAATCTCCAAAGACAAAGAAGACGGGATAACAGTTGTACTAAAACTGTCATCAAAGAGGAGAGAAATCCCCTCAAGTGTGTCCTCCAAATCTACAGTATGAGACTCCATGAACAAGCTAGAAATCCCTGTCAAATACTCATCCCACAAAGCAAGATCTGAAAAACTATGATCATCCTGCTGAATAGAAGCATCAATGGCTGAAGGAGCAGGAGGTGGAGAAGTAGGAAGCTCAACACTGGTCTCAAGAATACCAAGGTGTAGATGACCAAACTTCTCCTCACTATCATGGTTCACACTCAATGAAGTATGCATGAGGAAAGTGAACATTTTCACCTTCTAAAGAAAAAATGTAGCAGTCATACATCTAGATGAATGGATCAACCATCCCCGGAGAAGCAACAATATCCCTAGTCTCCAAGTCCTTATGTACAATCTCTATCCGGAGTGAACTCAGCTATTTTACCTTGACCCCCATGAGTAATTTGATCAATAGAAAGGATATTAGTGGACAAGGAAGGAACACAAAGTACATCATTAAAAGTCCCTTCCTCCATATCAATAGAACCCTTCCCACTTACCTTCATATATGTATTATTACCCATCAATATATGAGGTGAATTACAAGGCTCAAAAGAAGAAAACATATCCATAGAGGATGCCATATGATGAGATGCCCCTGAATCAAGAATCCATCTATGAGATTCAAGACTTGTAGAGGCCAAGAGTGCTTGTCCTTTCATCTTGTGTAGCCCAGAAGTAGATCCGGTGTCCTGTGACTGAGATGATGATGAGGGAGTTGCCGATTGAGATGCTAAAGAAGAAGTAGCAGACACT
>VDFB02170617.1:186576-216138 GCA_007258455.2 Sequoia sempervirens | reverse complement strand
AACAACCACCTCTACAAGTGACTTTTTAATCTTTTATGATCACATGAAACATAAAACACACTAATTTCAAGGTTGTTAACATCACTATTGAAATGTTTTAATTTTTTGACCTTTCAAACATTAAAAAGTGCATCATTAAATTAATCATGTAATGGCATAAAAATTAAAAATGTCATGAATTAATTATGTAACCACATAAGTCAAATGTAATTCTATTAATAAATTAATATCAAATAGATGATATAATCGCATAACTCATACATTTCAATGTCATTGATCTTCTTCTTCATCCAACTCTTTGTTTGTATCATCCGATCCAGATTCAACACTATAAGGATTGGTAATATCATCATCATCATCACCGATATCAATTTTGATAATGTCATCATCCACACAGATATCATCTTCATGAACATTAACTCCTACATCATCATGATCTAGTTCCTCCTCTTTGACATCTTCGTTAGGGACATCATCAACTAACTATTGATCTTGATCATCATCTACATCATCTTCTAGTTCTTCGGTATCTTTTTATTCCACCACATTATACTTTATCGGCCTTCCTCTTGGATCATGTCTAATAAAAAATGACCAACCTGGTTTACCTGGAACCTCTGAATAAAATACCTGCTCACATTGGCTTGGAAGAACATAGGGCTCATTTCCAACTCGCTCGATCAACCTTGTATTAACCATGGTAAATCCATTATCATGTTCAATAACAGTTCTCTCGGGATCATTATCATTCAATAGTAGTTTGTACCATAGGATGACAAACAAAATTAATCTGAAGGACTTAAAGTCGCACTCAAGTATATCATCAAAAATCCCATAGTATCGATTTTCTGAGACTTCTGGATGTATGTCGCTTCTAGATGAAACATTAGTCACTTGAAAGACTGTAGTTATACTAGAATCGCAAGTTTTCTTCATGTCATCCAACATTTTGATTCAAAATTTACGACCATTGCACCACATAGCCTTGTGGTGTTTCACCTGCAATATGTCAAACATGTAAAATTATTGCAATATCGTCAATTGATAAACATATTTATTCTTGGTCGAATGTATGCAAAGAAAACAATCTCAACATATATATACATCAATATAATTGAAAATAATTAAATAATATGGGTGATTAATATATTTATACGTACCTATTTATCTCTTAAACCATATGCTAAATCAATTTCCCTTTGTGTAACATTGCAATCTCCATTACAATGAGCTTCTTTAACCAATGAAGCCACACTTTTCCATGTTAATGCACGACTAGATTGTTGACATCGTTCAATCCATACCATCATCCAATCAAGATTGTTTGCGACGTACAAATGTAGTTCATCCCACTCTTGACTAACTATATCAAAAAATTTGAAATTCACAAATGATGTATAATTAGTTAAATACCACAATATACAACCTTAATTTATAATTGATGTATATTGAAGATTAAAAATTAAATAAGTACAATATACATAAAAACCATATGTAAAATATATTCCAATTAATCTCCATAACCATCTTATAATTACCTCTCACTTTCCTCAATCTACCTTTCCCTATCAGGTACTCCCCTTCAAATTTGTTAATGCAGTTGGGATCCCACGTGCGATCTACATGGATCTTTGCTGCAAACTTAGGAAAATATTCACTAATGTACATGGTCTGGTATACCATATATCCCTCCACCATAAAACCCTTAGGATGTGCTCTTTGTCTAACCAAAGCCTTCAAAAATTTCAAGTGCCTCTCAACCATCCACATTAACCTTGTGTGTACAGGTCGACACAATTCAATCTCCTCAACTTGGTGTATGAGGTAGTGTTCTTGTGCATTGAAAAATGTTGAAGGTAGACATTTTTGCATTTCACATATTAGACAAAGAATTTTTCTCTTCCAATAATTTATATCTTCTTTATGGATTTTTTAGATGATAGCCATCTACAAGTGATTCAAGGCACAAATATATTAATGGGATTTAACAAAAATATACAATATATTACAAAATAAGTAAAACAAATGACAATTATAAGATGTATACAACAAATTGAATAAATATCGCTACTTACCTCATGTATTTTCCAAGATCATATATAAATTTCTTGACATTGTTATTAGAGTTGTGGAGATAGGGTAGAGAGCGTGTGCAACAATTATAAAATGATCTTTTCATTATTTTCCAAAGTAGTAAACATAATGCAAGAAAAGTTACATGCATTATACAAAGTGTATATAATATACCCGAATAATTACCTTAATGAAGGTATATGCCAATCATGTGTTTTCATCCACGACCCAAATTCACCTTTCTTTGTTATTATATTGTTTATGTTTTGCGACAAATCCTGTGGGAAATCAAATTTTTCGTATGGCTTCTTTTATAGCATTTCTTTGTTGCTCTGTTAATAACCAAGGAATGGCACTTATATTAATTTGGTCTCCATCGCTATTTAATTGAATGACATTTTCATTGCATGATTGGCTTCTTGAATGTCACTACAAATTTTGACAATTTTTTCTTTGCCATGCCTTCTATCCAATATTTTCTATAACGTTTCTATTATATTCTTTCCGATATAGTATTATATCAAACAAATGCAATTTGTAGTGCTCATGATAGGGCAACCTACTAAATTGTCTAGGATAACTTTTGGAGTCCTTGTGGAGGCCGTCATTTAATGCCTTGACAACCTTCATGAAGCATATAAGTTAAACAAATTAACAACGACAATCATTGTCAATTACAACATGAGTAAATACAACACAATATAAAAATATAAATTCAAAACATATCATATATGATAGATAAACAATTTGATCCGATGTATAACTTTGGCGATTAATTCTATTATATTCCAACTTCCATAGGCGAGGTGTCATTCTTCGTGGTTTTGATATAGTCTCTTCTTCCCATTGAAAAGATGTTTTTTAGTAGTTTGATACTTATGATTTATATGGAGGAAGTGCCTATACTCATCAAACACCTGCTTTCCTAAACTTGTTGAATGATGAGATTTCATCTTTGGACCACAAATTGGACATACAATTTTTTTTTTTCAAGACCTGCAAGATCATATATAATTGGATTAAATGTCAATTTTTATAATTATATATAATGAATAGATTATTTAAAACATGCATGATATCTACTTCATCAAATTAAATATTGTTAAAGTGCAGTCGAACGTTATAACATACCACAAAAATGTGTTAGCCCTGGGGCATCATGAATTGTCCATACAAGCATTGCATGTAATTGAAATTGTCTTTGTCCTATTGGTCTAGAGATATCATACATAGTGACGTAATTCCATAATTTTAGTAACTCGTCGATAAGAGGCTCGATATATACATTCATATCTTTAACTTGGTACTTACCTAGTTGAATCAACATAAACATTACATAATTAGTATAACCATTTTACTGCAATATATATAAATTAATGTACTGACTATTGAATGAAAAAAATATAAGTCATTATGCAACAAATAAGACAAAATGAGATGCTACTACATTAAAGAAAATTGATGTAAACAAATACCTGGAACAATCATTGACAACATTATGTGCTCCCTCTTTATTGACATCCATGGAGGAATGTTATTGTTGATAACAAAAACAGGCCACACCGAGTAAATAGATATCAGCTCTCTAAATGGATTGACACCATCCGCTCTCAATGAAAGCCTGAGATTACGAGGTTCTTCTTTAAAGTGTGGTCATTTTTCCTCCATGTCCCTAAATGTAGAACCATCCGTAGAGATTCAAATAATGTCATCTCCACTTCTATTTCGTGCATGGTAATCCATAAATTGTGCTAAGATTTCGCACTTAAATAATTGTTGCATACGTGGAATAATGAGAATATAACAAAGAACCTTGTGAGGCACCTTTTTGTTAGTTGATCTGTTTGATATCTACTAATATGACATTACGGGCATTCAGTTGCAAATTCATGTTGTTTATGATATATAATATGATCATTGGGACATGCATCTATTACTTGATACTCCATTCCGATATCTTTCATAATGTCAGATAAATCTCAGTATGAGCGAGGTAAAATATTTGATGGTGGTAACAAAAATTTACCAATCAATCTACAACAAAAATTAATTTGTTAATATAAAGAACATTAATGGTACATATTTCATCCTTTATTTACTAGTGATGAACTAACAACAATTAAAATAGATGAAAAAAGATGACATATATGACATACCTTAACATCCGTGAGATTGTTATGTTTGATAAACTATTCATGACCTTCAAGTCCAATAGCAACAATACAACAGACATAAGAGTTGTTTGAGAGCCTTCATAAAGGGGCTCGTATGCCTTCTCAAGTACAGGTAAATCATGAACATTGTCAAAGTCATCTCAATCATCATGATCAGCTCTGCCACTAAATGTGTCATGGATCAATGTATCTGTACCATCATCTTCAACTGTGTTTTCTGACGCATGATCATCTTCTTCCATAAGATCATTAACTTCATCTTCGATATTCATAGCTCCATGTTCATCCACTTGCAAAACCACATTCTCTGGGCCGTATTAATCCATATCATGTGCCCTAGGGCGCCCCACCTTTATAATAATGATAGACACAAATAAACCATGATCATGATCAAGTGATTATATATATATATATATGTATGTATATGTATATAAAATGTTAAAAAGATATAAACATTTACAAATTCAATCAACATAAACACATATAATGAACAACTTACCAATGGATGATAATCATGCCCCCCTTCAACGTGACCATGTTGCCTACAATGTTTCTCAACTGTTGTGATTAAAAGTCGTCGTCTTTAAGCCCTTGCAATTATTGCAAGGACAATAACATTTCCCATCACCCCTTCTTTTCAATCTAACCCACAATCTATCAAGTGTCTCTTCATTTTGTTTTGGACTAATATTATCTGACATGATTTTTCCTTACCAAGCTTGACTATTTAGATCTTCAAAAAATATCAAACTCACACTCCAATAATTTTTATTCATAGACAGGTAACAAAATCTAATAATTCTAATATTTTACACCAAAAAAATCTGGCATGCAACCACCCCTACAAAAGAGAAGTTAGTCTGAAGTTAATGACCCCAAAAAACACTTTAAAGTGTTAATTCCAAAAATTATTAAATTATGATTTTACTATGATTTCCAACCATTAGACTCCTAAAATCAGAATATTGAACTTGAACGCAAACTTCCTACAACGATGGAGGTAGTGAGTTAGTAAGAGCAAGTGACCCATTCCTAACGAGCAACAAGTCGGAATCATCATTGCTAATATCAATATGGATTTATCCTTTAGTTAAAGATGCAATGTGTCACTTCTTATGACGAGCTTAACCCTAAGGCCCTCAACATTGAGAGAGCCCTAATTGCACAAGGAAGCACACACTAGTAGAATTTGGCAAATAAATAACTAGGTGACTAAAAATTTTAGTCACAACAACTAAAAATGACTAAATTCTGCTCATTTTTTGCAACTCAGCTATAAATGAGTAAATAAATTACTAGTTTGGTCATTGATTAAAAATTATTTAGTCACACAAATAAAAATGACTAAATAGTTAGTCATTTATTTAGTTACAATCCATTTGAATAAATCATTTAAGGAATCAAGAATATAGCCCGCCAAAATACTCTAAAACTTTAATAAACATACCCTAAAACTTTTGTCAAAATATTATTTTCAGGCGTAGCCCACCAGAATGGAGTTTTCATTTTAATAAACATACTCTAAAACTTTCATCAAAACATTATTTTCAAGCATAGACTGCCAAAATGGAGAAGTGTTTTGGTAAAGAATGACAGAGAATGGTGAGGAGATGTGCATGAAAGGAGGCATAGGATTCATTGTTGCTTATCTCATTCCTGCTCTACTCAACAAATCTTACATTGTTCTCGCTACTATTTGTAATCTAGGTATTACTTGACATATATTTGCATAATCTCAAATTTCTTCAGAGGATTTTGAAGTATCAATGTATCCTATATAGGGTTTAGAATGATTTCTTTTAATTAAAAAAATAAATAAATGATGCATTTCCCTGTAATTAGATAATGTGGAGATCTCCTAAATTTTCTCCAGCACACTATCCTCTTTGGCACTGTATTCATTACTCTAGCTACTAGGGTTTTGCATGTGACATCTTTAATATTTTCATGACTGTGGCTTTTAAATAGATCTCAGTCTTTCCTTTAATCCTTTTCATGGTAACCCTTGAGTTCCATAATCCACCTTCAATCTCTTCTAAGAACGTTGTCTTAAGCTAGACTGCATAGTATGCATATAAAGCAAGTCCTTCATACCTGCCATTGTTCCAAACCACCACTCACTGCCTTCTTAAAATGTTGCCTCCATAAGCATAATAACATGTTTTAAAATCATGGTTGCCAATGATTGACCATTAAGGTCACCACTTCCATCAAGATACAATGATATTTTTGTCTTCAAACTCAAGGCATTATGCAAAATAACATTGTGAATTATTTGTTGTGTACGATTTGATTTTCTTGCACATTTGCTTTGCTAACTTCCTTTAAAATTTGGGTATTGCACCCTTGGCTCTAATCTCAAGCGGCTCACTCACTATCCTTCAGAGATTCCTTTATGAGGCATCCTTCTATAAAATCAAACTATATGCCCTATAGACTTCCCTGCCCTAGGGTACTCATTGTTTCATGGTATTGTAGATCTTAAGATCCTTCCAACCTTATTGACACTACTTCCACAGGTCCACAGCGTGTTATTCACTATTCTCTATCTTTGAGTGAGTCTCAAAATGTGCTCAAACATGCAATCCACTACCTCCATTATACATTATTATTTCAAGAAGAGGCTCTTGAACCTATGATTACCTTTGTTGCACTTCATTTGGGCAGTCATTCCCTGATTGCATTTTCCTTTTCTACACTACCGAAATCATTTGAAAAACCCTTAAGGTCATCAAGGGGGTAAGAAAACTCACTGTTAAAACCTCCACTTTACTATGCAAGGTTTGAGCTTTATTATCTTGTCAAGTTGCTCAACCTCTTTTTGACTATCACATCTCAAATGACTGTCATTCTTCTTACCATAGATTGCATTTACAAATTTCACTAAGCTACATAATGTGCTTTTTATTGGCTACAATCTTTAGATTGCAAAATTTTGTTATTAGCTACAATGTCTCAATCTTTAAATTGTTGCAACCTCCACTAATCCCACTAGAGTTTGTTTATGTTTCTACGAAGGCCTAGGGTTTGTACCCTAATCATGCTCTTACCAATGCTTCTGTTGGTATTAAAAAAAAACCTTAAATCTTGGGTTAGAAAATTAGTTGTCTTGACAAAGTTGTGGTATGATCTTGGATTGTATCCTAGAGTGTGTGGGAAGCTTGTGTTTGATCATTAAGGTATGTAAGCTTGATCAAGGAAATGTATCCTATATAGCATGGGTCTTGCTTTAATACTTTCCATAACGGTTATTAGCAGATCACATTAATATAGTTTGCGGTAACCCAAAATTGCATTCAAGTATGTAACAAACTTGGTTTGTAGTTTAAGCTATACACTTTTAAATAACATTCATAAGGTTTATAAAATCTTGATCACTCTCTAGAATAGCCCATTAAACATGGGTTGTGCTTGAATGCACTATATAATTGATATAACACAACCACTCTGCATATCAATCAGAGTTATAGGCTCTTTATTGCAGCAAGAGGTAATCACTCTTGGATCATGCTATAATTACATCATAACCTGTTAAACTTGAGACAACCTGAATGCGCCTAATGATGATTGACACCTACATTATACAACTTGAATTAACTACATTATATGAGTGCCTCCATTTCTATCACAATATAGCCACATTAAACTTGGGTCACACATGAATGCATCCTATATTTGTTATAGCACAACTATGCCACATGACCAATAGAGTTATGGATCACATAATTACAGTCACAAGAATTTGTTTCTTGGTTGTGATCTTATGGTGATTCCACACAACAAAATTTGGACATAAAATTCTAAAAACCCTAAACCTCTAAAAATGAAATCTGATGAGATTTTGCTTTAAAATATGATTTTCAAACCTGGAACTACAAATCTGACTTCATAACTAAATTTTGCAAAAAGACAATGACTACCCTCAACCTGGTGATATCTTCTTGAATTTTTTCTGATTTTTCCCAAGAAAATCCTCTTTAGTTCTCCACAAACTGTCTCAAGTAGAGAAAAACACTGTCGCAATAAATCAACGAACTCACTTTTCTTTATGTCGGCCACAATTTGATTTTTTCTTATTTTTCATGTTTGTCAAAATTTTGATGAAACTGCTAGTCAAAATTTTGACGAAACCTAGGTTCATCAAAATTTTGATGAACGTCGGGGATAAACTTTTAAAAAATTGAAAATTACACATCAAATTTTACAAGCACCTGACGATACATCAAATTATACATATTTCGTCAGAGATTTTCGTCGGATGTTGCAGTCAAATGAGTTAGTGACACTTAAAGGTGCTTCAAAATCTCAACAATTTCCATTTTTTGCACATAAAAGTCCTCTTGAAGCTTAGTGAACTCCGTGAGATCATTTTTTCAGATTTAATGATTTTTTCTTGCTCGCTTGGGTCCTTGTGGGTATGTGCAGGATCATGATGGGCCAAAAAGTGGCGATATGATGGGTATTTGTAGGGTATGTGGCTGATGACTTTTTTACCCAAAATTAATGAAATGAAAAGGGTTTTTAAAGGAGATTCTCATCTTTCCATCAATATAAATTATGCTTTACTTTGAATTTAATAAATTATTATTATTCATTTTCTATTAGAATTATGACAAAATTCATGATTGATAGGCTGATTGAAAATCATCTATAGATTTCAAAAAGTATTATATTTTTTGAATCCAAAACATGCATCACATTCTATGTTTTGTATACTATAGGATCAAAAAAAAAATTGAATTTTATGAAGTTTTGACCAAGTTAAGGTGGTTAGACGTACGAGTTTTTATATTTTTTAAAAGTTGTAATAAAAAAATCATAATTAATTATTTACTTAGAAAAAAAATACAAAAAAATATGCATCACATCGGACATGAGTCCTCTACTTATATCTAAAATCTTATAAAAAAATATTATCATTTTATTGTGGTTAGGGTGGTTAGACAGACACCTACTTATTTTTTCCCGAAATTTAAGTAGTATTATTGAAATTTCAAATTTTCACCAAATAGATTTTGTTTAAAAAAAATAAACCTAGTAGTTTAGAAACTAAATTAAATTTGCTACAAATTCTATTGTTACATATTTTTGAAATAATATAGATAACTTATTCAAATTTTTACATCAAGTTGCCTAACTCTGATTTTTCTAATTTTTTTGCCACTTAAGGGCCTATTTTTTCCATGATGATTCTGCACATACCCTTGTACTAGGCCCAATGTCACTCTTATTTCTTTTACTTTAGTGTCTTGCTTGATTTGGCCCTCTTGGTGTTCTTTTAGCTTTTCAATCAAGATTTTGATCTGAGTAGCACTATTCCTTACAATACTATCTAGAATTGAGCAATTTCAGTGGGAGTTTGCTTTGTACTATCTTTTATTAAAATTTTGTTTGGTCTGAGATTATTGCAAATTTTGACCTAGTTTTGATAGAGATATGAAGAAAATAACTCAGATTTTGTCCCATTTTGTTACTACATTTTGTTGGAAGTGTATATCCTATTAAGGATGCACTATTGAATTCAATTTTGATACTTTTTTTATTATTTTCAAGTGCTAACTACTTTACCGTCGTACTTTTTTTTTATTTTAAAGTTCTATTAATCTTTCCAATTTACTTCTCTGTCAACGAAAAATGCTTTAAGACATACAGTAGCATAGTTATTTTATTTTTGTATGCTTCTTTCTTAGTGGTTGATTAAACTAAATGCTTCTTATGGCCATAAAAAATGTAATCTAGATGATGATATAATTAGGAATTTAATTTTTAATACCAGAAAATTTTGATTATTGTATTGATGCATTAGTTGTGGTCTTGGGGACCACTCCCATTATAAACATTAGTTTATGCATCAACCCTTCTATTTCCAATTATAAAAATCATAAATGGTCACAACTCCTATTAACCTGTTGTTGCTTTTGTGGCTTCACCCATTATGTTGCTCTAGTTGACACCTCCAGCATCTTCCAAGTCAGTGATGCTTTTTTGTCCAATGCTTCTATGCTAGGGGTAGCTTAATTATTGATTATGAAAATTTGTTTGAACTTGAAGTGATCTCCAAAGCCTTCCCATGCTCTAGGTGTATTTTCAAGGATTAAATATTCCTCATGATTGACTATTTGTGTTGCTAGAAAATCTATTTCTTGATTAACCTCTCTGTGACAACATTGAATTATGAAAAACACTAGGGTGTCTAATAATGGCCACACATTTTGTCAGATGTTAGCGACCTTCCAATTTTGTGAGTGTCTCTTTATGATAGCATTGACTGTAGTTTTGAGGTCTCCTTCCAATAGAATTGATGGGAATGCAAGATTTGCACACACCTAGAAACTCAAAAGGAGAGCATGTGCTTCTACTTCATTCTTAGTTGCTTCCTTCAATTTATTTTTAATGTTATTTATCATATTTATGAAAATATTAAGAAACAAAAATGGTGTATGAAGGTTCTGAAGCATAGTTTCTTACTTGATAATAGTTCATAGACAAGGCCTTAACTTGGTGTTCTCCCTATTTTTCATTTTAACAAAGAAAATTCATTCTGTCTTTGTGCCTTTTAGCCTTTCTCAAACTCATTTGTAAAAAAATTAAACAATTTTCAATGTGTATGGTTGAGCAGTGCTAGATTGAGTTGGTTTGTTTAAAACTAGAATTTTTGTTTAGCAGATAATTTACTTTATCTCAAATATACGTCTTTTTTATGGTTTTATGCCAAAAAGAGGTAATTTATATTCTTCCTAACATAAAAATAGTCTTTAAGTTTGTTATTTTTCTCAACTAAGGACAATGAGGTATAGGGTCTCAAGATAAAGGTAAACATTTTGCATAGTTTCAAACGGTGGAAGTGACACTTTTGAAGTTTTATTTCATTTCTCTCCAGTCAACAATTTTATGTATAGCAGATTTACTGCTTTATGTAAAAAATATTTTTAATACTCTTTTGAAATAAAATAATATTATCCCTTATTTGCACTAAATACAAAGACAAGGATCCAGGCCTATCTCATGTAACCCTTTTTGATTAACGGTCTGTGTAATTTTTTCTTAGTTTCACAAAATTTATATTTCTTTTTGAGACTTAGAAAAGGTTCCTGTGAAGTCAAAATGCCAATAAAGAATTGCAGGTTTCTTTCAATTTCCATCTCTAGATTACTGTTTATATTGAATTTAATTGACCGTGCTTTTTTCCAGGTTTTGGTGTAGAAGCATTTTTGAATCCAGACCTGGAGTTTATATTACAAAGCTGGTGTTGTTGGAGTGTTCTAGGTATTGCCACTCCACACTGTTGCAAACACCATGGTAAGCTTTACAATGCCCCACTACTCTTTACTGCAGTTTTTGCATTTCTTGTTGCTTGTTGTAGATTAAAAGGTTGAAATGTTTTTGCATTTAGGAAATTTTTGATTCTTAGATTGTGGTCACTGATTATTCTACAACTCTAGTCTACCACCTCAATTTCATTTTCCATTTCCAACAAGCATTGATTCTCCACATTATCTGTCATAAGCTAGGTATAAATAGTAGAGGTATAAATTGGAGAGTTCAAGATAGGCTAAAAATCTAAAAGCAACATTCAGTACTTAATTGAGAATTTATGCTCTAAATATCATAAAGATAAAGATTAAGCAACTTGTGAGCAAAGTAGGATTGGGTGAACTAGATGGTTACCCTCACCCCGTTCTATTCAGACATTACATACCATGTGACCCCAAGAGAGGTGATTGTGCAGATGTGTCAAGTGGCCAGGGTTGCTATGCAATGGTGCAACTAACCCTAGCCTTAACTAATCTAGCTATCCTACATACTTCCTGAAATATTCCCAGGGATCACAATATAATATTGCCTTTGATGTGAAAAGGGGTAATGATTCAAAAATTTAGATAGAACCACAATTTGCTTAGACAAGCATATCCCCTACCTAAAAAGTGTACTCAATAAAATAAAAGATGGGTAATTAATATCTACCCATCTAAAAAGTTAATGGAAGTCACCCAAAGGCTATAATTTATGGTATATTTCCTTAAGAAATAGCTAGGTTTGATTGGTCATCTCCTAGTGTCCATGAACATCTATAATATTCTTACTATCCTCTTTCACTAGGATATTGTTAATAGAAGCTTTTGGATCATACTGTAGAGCCTCTTTGATCACAATGACTTTGACTATAGATTTAGTGTCAGGATATTTGAATAATTGCTAAAAATCTTCTTGTTAGCATCTTTTATCACCTATTTACAATGTGTCCCTTCATATTCCTATTTGAGGCCCCATAGGGATTTAATTTTACTTGAAAAGGATTAGAGAGATGATCACATTAGGATTATAATCTTCTTCATTCCCACTCCATTATTGTAGACAACTTTGTGAACTCGTGTGTGTAATTGTATGTAAGACAATAATTTTTGTACATTGTTTCATAAACTATTTTGGTTTTATATCCAACATGAGTCTCTTACATCATTTATTGAGGAAATGCTTCTTGTTTGGAGCCTACTGTAGTAATATTATTATTGTATGAAGAAGTTCAAAATTTTGCTTTTAAACTATATATACATTTGCATTTATTTTCTGAAATTACATATGGCATATACAAGCTACAAAAATCTGGCAAATTTGCTTGTGATGGGCTCATAAATTTTGGTGAGGGCTTTAGTTCAAGCTTACCGCCAAGCTCTTGCAAGTAAGCTTTAATCCTTTTTTTTGTATGCATCATGGTTGATGTGTTTGTTGTTGAATTCTATATCACATGCTAACAAAATCTTTCAAGGCAACCGAAATGGATGTCATTCTGATGAGAATATTAAGTGTTAAATTTCAAACATTGCCATCTTTTTGAATTAAGAATTTTAGTATTAAATATGGTGTAGTTGCCACTTGCAAGGGGCAGAGAGCAAGCCATTTCAGTTGTTTTACCAACAATTTGCAAATGGAATTTGATTACAAAGTAATTATAGGTTTGTTTGGCAC
This sequence comes from Sequoia sempervirens, assembly GCA_007258455.2. Classification (NCBI taxonomy): domain Eukaryota; kingdom Viridiplantae; phylum Streptophyta; class Pinopsida; order Cupressales; family Cupressaceae; genus Sequoia; species Sequoia sempervirens. The sequence goes on along the minus strand of VDFB02170617.1, from coordinate 202,924 downwards.
CTTAACTCTGTTATCATTTTAGTTATCAATTTCCATTTTCAAATCTCTTTTTCTGGTAATCATTGTCATAATATTTGTTTCTTGGTTCAGTATTGAGTCTTATGAATCTCTACATGCATCCACTGAAGGAAATTGTATATAGAATAAAAGAAAGGAATTAGATTTAGTAAGTTTACTAAGAGTTGGTGTCAAATTTCAAACATTGCCATCTTTTTGAATTAATAATTAGTATTGAATATGGATAAAGAATCATCCTCCCTTAGGTCTCTTGTGAGAATTCCTGAAAGCTCTTCAATTATCCACAATATCCACATGCTATGAGCTCTGATACAAAGATTGTGCATAGTTCTTCTTAGTTTATTCAATTTGGTGCTATTATTTTTATCTTGTGATTCAGGCTTCAAACCGACCCCTCTCATTAGTATTTGTCTTCCAGAACTATCTAGAAGAGGGTAATCAAAATCAATACTAGAATATCTAAAAGTCGAAGATACTTTCCCTGAAACTGAAGCTTTGTTCTTGACAAACCAGAGTTGAGATGAGCCAAGAACTAGTGGAAGGGAAGTTGAATGAAAATTGAGAGCAACTAAAAGCCTTCCTAAGAAAAGTGCCCTTTCCACTATAACTATCGGTTCTAGTGTCTCCTTTTTAATTTTTTTTGGCATCTCCTCATTTTTCATTTCTTGATAGAGAGCTTCTAAAAGATGTGCAAGATGTTCTTCAATCTCAACAATCAATGTTGAGATAAAATGGAAGCATTGCTCTTGCAAATAAGGTGCTAAATCATTTATCCTTGAAGGAGATTTATGTGCATGAAGAAAACTTAGATCTTCCAAAATATTATTGGACCCCTCATCTATGGTATCCTTTATTTGACTAACCTCTATTCCAAAATAAGCGTTAAGGCGACCAAACCAGTCAAGTCATCATTTGTCATCACAAATCTAAAACTCAACCCAAGCAAATTGATACTTTTTAGGTCCCCTCTCTTGACAAGCCAACCCTCACTAGTATTTAATTTGTGTAAATGGGTTTCAACATCTTTGTAACTTGCTAGAGATGTAACTATGGCTTCAAGGCATTTTCCAACCTTAACTCTCTCACACAGATCTGCAAATCCATCAACTATTATTTGTTTCATCCTACTAACAAACATGCTTTCAAAAAGTTCATCCCACAAACTCTTTAAGTGCTTCAAAACAATCGCACACACACATTGCCATGGAAACTCAACATTTGAACCAAAAACCGTTTTTGGCCACTCCAAGCTCCCTTCAAGTGCATCTAGATTGTGATCACATCTCCTAAGCAGTTGCATCTTCTAATGCAAGTATTGATGAAACCTAGTCATCTACAGATGTTAAAAATATTTTTTTATAAACAAGCACATGGTATAATTGGAGACAACAAATAAGGATATAAAGTTTGGTTACCTTCTAATAGGCTTCAAATCAAACTAAAGCTTACCAATGACTGGCCTCCATGAGATTTCAAAATTTCAACTGTATCAGTATGATTATTTCCCTCTGCATTTGCAAGTGGTTGTTAGAAGAACAAGAACACTCAGTTAGAATGATTAAAAATTACAAAAAATTAAGTTCAAAGATGACCGGCTTGATAACCAAAAATCTTAAATGAAATATCAAATGCAAACATATAAAACATAAATTTAGTTTAAAGGTAGTCACAAGCTGCTTCTCCAAGGTTGAAAAACAAAGAATTACTTTCAAATATTTATGATTCAACTTGCCATTTCTTGTGAATATGTCAATCAATTTGTTTTTAAGTGCTTTTGTTTCTGTATCAAAATTGGATAAAATCATAAATCATAGAAGGTACTGTTAAGTTTAGAGTTCTGAATTTCTAAAAAACACTTTCATGGGTTTCTTTAGAATAAATACATTATTAGTTTATTGTAGGTTTTGAACTAGATTTTACAATGGGTAACATGTTTTATATCCAAAAGAAATAAGAATAAGAATACAAATTTCAGAAGTTATAATCTCCTTCTATTAGTATATGTAACTAAGTAATAAGAATGTACGAAGTCCAAAACCAATATGCTTAAAGAAAAAAACCATTTACTTTCATACAAAACAAAATGAAATATTTGATAAGCTTTCATGGCTCCAAGTAACCTTCCACTTTAGAAAGGGACAAGCAACTGCCCATTTAATCAATGTGCAAAAATCCTTAGATAAGAGACATCAAGATTACAAATGAGACATTGGAGAGGCTAATGACCTCAAATACACAATTTGATTTCATTACTACCATTGATTGCAAAGTTAATTATGATGGTTCAGCTAACTGGGCCAACTAATTCCACATGAAACCTCTTACTTTTCATTAAATTCAAATGAATAAAAGGACAAACCCTAATTAATGAAATCAATTATGACATTTTCTCTCTTTTGACCATTAAACCCTCCAAGGACAAAATGGATTTTTAGGGTTGACTATATCCTTGAACTTAACACAGTTGACCTTTAAGTTTTAACTGAACAACTAACCTCTATATGACTTCACTTATGATTGCACTACCCAGAATAACATTGTTCGGTCAAGAAAATTGTTGCACTGACCAAATACTACTGCACTGAATGAAATTTTCTTGTTCATCAGGTAAGTTGACAATTTTGACTAGTTGGACAGTTGACCTGCTGTATTTATTGAAATGTACTTAATGATGAATAATGATAGCTACAACTAAATGATTATAATGAATTTTACTATCATAATCGTACTTTTAGTTTCTTAGTTGAGATGGCTTGTGTGGAAAACGACTACAAGTATCACTTCACTTAACTCATGGACCACTGGATGGATTAAAGGTTAGTTCAGGTAACACATGGGCTATTGGATGAGCTGAAGATCAGTTCAGGTAACTCAAATCCTGTTAGTTGATAGAAAACTCGGTTGAGCAACTCATGGATCTTATAGGAATTTAGAATCAAGGAATCAATGTAGTCTTCCTCTTGTGCATGTACTGTTGTAGTTGAGTTCTCTCACATTTTTCACTTGTGTGTGGATAGCCCAGTACAAAATATTGTGATTTCATATGCAACCTTTTGGATACAGTCTTAGCTAGACTCACCATGAATTTCACATATGAAGTTGGCATTGTACAATCCTTCTGCTCCTAGTATTGTAACATTAGAAGGAAATTTAATTCCTCCACCAACTAGAATTGGTTGAAAAGAGATAATTAATCTGTTAATTCTTAGGTTCCCCTATAAATCGTGGCATTTGAAAGTGATTGCTTCCGAGAGGTAAAGAGACAAGCATCTTTGGACAGGAAAGCCTAAAAACATACCAGGTAATCCTCTTGAATCCCCATACCTCAAAATAAAGAATTTATGTCTCCATCCCTAGAAAAGGGAAAAGGTAAAATATTTTATGTTTAGTCTTGGTCCATTACATACTCTCAATAGACCAAGAAAAATAGGAATAAGAATGAATCTCCAGTAGACACTAGACAACTTCTAGAACTCTTGAATGATAATATTTACAAAATTTTAAATTTTCTACACTATAAAACATAAAATATATATTAAAAAATATGAATTTACAAGTTTCAACCCACACATGGTCTTATTTTTCTCTATCTATATATTTATAAACAATCTTGTTCCCCCATGATGGCAGCAACAAATTGCAAATTTTCAACTGTTATAGAGCTGAGATGTACATTTAGTCAGTGCTAACCTAAGAACATAACTCAGGAAGGAGATTCACTACTGTAGAAGTAGGATTTGCAAATAAGTAGAAAAACGTTTAGCTTTGGTTGCACTTAAGAGCAATCTGTCATACATAAATACAACTGATTTGTGGATATTGTGTAGCTGTAATTAGTTTTTTGTATTGCTCTCCACAAAAACTAGAACTTTTACATGCATCAAAAAATTTAATTTTGTCATGTAGTTGTCAGATGTCACCTTGGAGAATAGAGAATATCACAAATTGAATGTAGGGTAACAAGATGATTTTAGTTTATATCAATATGAATATCATAGATACCACCAAACTTATCTAACCTTTTCAATTTTGGCATGATAATTTGGTTTTAGATAGCCTTTCTAGTCATCTTTATCATGGCCTAGGTCAATCAATTACAAAAATATTGCATATGGCTGGAAATCTCTTAAAATCTAATTTTTGATAGCATAATTGGCATTCTATAATTTTGTTTCTATAACTATTTTACATTTTACCCTATGTTTTTTAGAAAGATGCAGACTTCAGGGCACATAGTGGCTTGCTGGATTCACAAGGCATCTCTCCCTAAAAATGGGCTTAATATATACCATTGGAAAGCTATTACAATGCTTGCTCAAAGCAATTGGCATCTAGTTGATCTATTGTTGTTAAGAATTATGGTGGTAACGTGGGAAAAGAAGTATTATTCATTTTAATTTTTTATCTGGAATTCAAATTTATTGTTTCTTGAGAGAAGATCTATAAGTGATCAGGTAAAGGTTATTATTTGGGATACTTTGAGGCTTTAGATTGATTATTGATATTACAAAAATAAAAAAAAAAGAGACTAAGCATTAAGATTCAACAGATTGTACACAAAATTGAAAATTCCAAATGAGCCATCATGTATTTCTTAATTAGTTTGTGTGAACCTCCTCATGTCTAAAACCAGGAGGACAAGACCATGTTATGACATAAAACCTTTTAGGAAATCAGTTACAACAGAAAAAACATGTACCAGTTTACGGACTTCAATCCAACTACATCCAGGTATCTTTTTAATTCCTCTATCTTTCATCAATCTCTTTACTATTTGAACCTCATACAGATCTTTTAGAGAAGAACATAAGTTGCAACATTTTTAGGATCCAACTAAAAAGCAGTGTTGCTGGAAATACTCAGCCTATATTCATTATCGGCCTAACATTACTACATCAGGGGAACTCCCCTCATAGCTCCATCGATAGACCGATGAAAGCATATCAACAGCACTAGAACATATCAGCGGAAGATAACACAACGTCCCATCGATGGGGCGATAGCATGCTTAACCATGAAAAATGAATTCATTTTTTGCATTTTTTTGTTTGAGTTGTGGCTTTTGCTATTCTGTCTTATTTCCTTACATGACAAGAATCTTTGTTAAATTCTTCAGAATGAGAGAAGGGCAGAGTTGTGTGTTGAACACACCAAGGTCCCTTGTTGTCCAGTTGATGAGGTTCCATAAGCATAACTAGGTCGTGATTCTCATTCTTTTGGCAAGTATTGGCATACTTAACCTTATAGATCCATTCGATCACTTTGTGGGGAAAACTATGTTGAATGACTTGATGTATCCTCTCAAAGAAAATGTAGTCCCATTTTGGGTTGTTCTAGTAAGTGTTGGAATCATTTCTTGTATATCCTTTCAATGCTATAATTTGTAGCAATAACAAATTTTCATAAGAAATATTTTACTGCATTTACTGCTACACATTTCTTCTTACAGGACACCAAATCATTTTTTATATTTAGTGTTTTCTTAAGCTGATGAATAAAGAATCCACTTACATATGTTGTAGATATTTGCAGTTCCATGTCTGACAAGAAGGGTGTTAACTGTTATCAGATACTTGTAGTAGTTGTACTATCCATTGTAATTTGTATCTACTATTTTTTTCATAGAAATATTATTGAGTTACACCATGCTATTCTAGGTAACATTCTTATTTGCTTTGCATTTTGTCTTTGTATAAATGGTTTTCTATTTCAATTGATTTAGGACAACTACTAATAAATTTAAATTCTTGATCTGAGTCTATGACAGGGCTTTTGTTCTCAGTACTTGTAACTATTGTTGTAACTAATGCTGTAAAAGATGCAGTTGATAGACCTCACCCTGACCTTTTTGGTGGTGTTTTCCAGATGGCATATCAGTTGAGAACAACTTATCAACCTCTAGTACTAAACTTTAGACTTAGCTTTTTTTGTCTTTCTGATTAATGATCATTTTGGTGGTAAGCTCTTTACTTATTGTTATTATTATTTTATCATTGATGATTCAAATTAGCCTTCTAACTGGTATGAGGTTGTTCCAAAAATTTGATAACATTATAGGGAGGGTTGAGTGTCATGGAAATGAACATGTCATAAGGGAAGGTCACAAAAGGTTTCCTAGTGGACATACTTCATGTAAGTGCAACATCCTATACTTTTTGTTAAAATCATCAGGGGAGGTTTCCCTTTATTTATAACCTATGGAAATTTACAAGGTGTGGAATATACAAGAATACTTGAATTCATACAAAAATCAACTATTAGATAAATTATTAAATAACATGCTATCTTAATAAAACAACACCATGCAAAGAAATGATAACAGATTTTCTCCTTTATTGCTACATTGCAAAATATTAAACACCCACTTGGAATAATGAATAGAACGGAGTGGAGGTAGACCTGTTTCATAAACCAACATACAATATAACCTTGTAGAAATAAACCAAAGAAGCCACGAGATGTAACTCTCAAAAGATAGATCTCTTTTGTGACATAAAAAACCTTGCAAGACATCACTCTATTATAAATAAATGTAGTTATTCCTTTACAAACTTAGAAAATCTCAATAGCTCTTCTCTTTGCTATTTGAGAAAAAGATTGTTTACAATGATAAAAGATCCCTATTTATAACCCCCTCGTATTTATAAGCTACCTACATAACTAACTCTCACAACTGCCTAGAAAACCCTAAATTAACAAGTTATCACTTAAAACACTTTAAAATTAGAAAGTGGGACCGCTTGACTTAAGTGACGACTTAAAGTCACTTCAAAAATATAATCCCATGATCAGATCTATGACCTCAATGTGAAAATATAATGTGATCCACATTTCATTCCTCATCAATGGCTTCAATCCTTCTTGAAGGTGACAGTCCACTTGCAGAAGACTTCCATTTGTTGGTGGCTTTGCCCATTGCAGTGAGATCAAGTGGCCTGAAATTTCTTGACTGAAAGTTGAAGCATGGGATGGTCATTTTGTAGCTTCTTTGTTCCTAATTCTTCCACTTGAGCCTCTAGTTTAACTATGTTTGAAGAGAGATCACATGCTTCCTTTATGAATTCTTTTTCAATGATCACATTAATTCAAAGACTTTGAGAGGTTCCTTGCAAAATTCATTTTGTGCACATTCTACAATCAATCATTTCATTCCATGAGATGACATCTCTTTGAGGCATTCTACCAAACAATTTAGGTGTTTTGTTTACGATTTCACATCTTGCATATATGTCTACTAGAGCATATCCAACTATAACATCTGAAAAAAATTCCCCTACCATTATGCCTTGGTGCATGTTCATAGCCTGTCCCAAAGCTCCCATTTTGGCATAGGCAGGGAGGACTCTAGCAAAAAAAATGGCTTTATACCTACCAATTGCATTCGTTTGAAAGTTTCGAAAGCCTTTTCAACAAACAATTTTCTACAAAACCTGCAATCATTGTATTCCATGAGATGACATCTCTTTGAGGCATTCTGTCAAACAGTTCTCGTGTGCCTTGCCTATACTTCCACATTTTGCATACATATCTACTAGAGAATTTCCAACCATAATATCTGATAGAAATCCACCTTATGTTATGCTTTGATGGATGTACATACTGTTGGAGTTATGGACAGACACTAAGAGGGGGGGTGAATCAGTGTCTAAACTTGTTCAACTTTGGCCAAGACTTTTAAGTCTAATTTCCTTTTCTATCAACAACAGAGTAGAGTAATCACTTTGAAAGCACAAAGATATGACAACATTAACTCAGTCTATTAGACAACTTATGCAAATATGATTTGAGTGAGATATCTTGCATTTTCCAAAACAATTATGGCTAACATTGATTAACAATCAAAGCATGATGACAGTGCAGGTGCAACTCATAAGACTGTGCAAATGATGATCAACATTATTGAATCACTTCTTAAACAATTGATTTGAATGCAGCTTTATACACAAGAAAGGTATTGAGATAAAAAACACCTTTAGAAAATTATAACTATTCTTGAGCAATGAATCAAATGAGAACTTTTAAGCTTCCTTTTGAATTAGACTCTTCAAAAATGACTTGTACAAAATATTTGAACTAAATATTTGCAGATATGAAGGAACTAACATTCAACTATGTTCAGACAGATAAAAATTATCACAATCAAGAAACATTATGACATCAAAACAAAGAGACCATAAGACAAAGGATTTGTCGAGTGGAAAACCCTCCTGCGGTAGAAAAACCACTCTTAAACTGCCTTACTGGCTTAATCTTCAAAAACCACTATTAACAATGCCTTATAGGCTAATTTCTAAGCACCAACTCAAGGAGAACCAAACCCTCATTTTTGAAACACCAATTTCAAGGAGCACCAACCCCTCAAATTATTTTCAGAACAATAATAATATCAGAGGATCTCTCTATTTTCAAGTAAGCTCAAGAAACTCAACACTCTTATCTACCTAATACCTTAAGAATCCAACTCTTTGAATCCTTAAAATATTAAATAGAAAAGAATTACAACTTTTCTCTGCAACATCTTTTTCAGTTTTTGTATAACATAGCTTTTTACAAATTATTTCTTGATACAACCAATAACAATATCTCAGAATGACAACCAGCAGAATCACAGTTTTCACAACACTATTTTTTATATACATTTCAAGTATGTCTGTCAGGAGAATCTTCAAAGAAATTCGAGGTCAAAGGAGAGCTGAAACCTCCTTTCTAAATTCAAGAAAAAGATGCTAGAGAATAAAAATCTGCCAAAGTAACGCCTGTGTAATAGGCTGTAAAAACTTTGACAAGTTATATCAATGCTTTGACAAGAATAAGTCACAAAGCTTCTTCAAATCTGCACTTACTATTACAAAACCCTAATCAAATGCAATAATCTTCAATATAAACAATTTTTTTTGGAATACCCAAATGATCAAACATATGTTTCTGAATACCCAATAGGCTGAAACTTTTAATTTCTGCACTGAAAGAAGAGATTTCAAATTGTAACTGATAGATTCTTCATCATGCATGACTACCCATTGTCAGAAACTCATTAACCCTCAAAGAAAAAATGATTGGACAACTTTTAAGAGTCATCAAAAATGGTTTTGAGGTAATGCAAACATGTTGTCAACAAGATTCCCAATACACAAATATTCAATTTAATATTGCAGCTGAAAGATAACTGAAAAACGGATAAAGCCAAGATTTTTAGATATACCCACTAATTGCATTTGCTTGAAAGTTTCTAAAGCCTTTCAACAAATCCATTTTGTGCATATCCTGCAATATTGCAATCCATAGACCACATTTCTTATAGTGATACTATTGTGTATTTTCTATGCATTGATGGATATTCATATCTTGTTTCAAAGCTCCCATTTTGGTACAAGTAGGGAAGATGTTGGCAAAGGTTGTGGAATTTGGCTTTTACACCTGCGAATTGTATTCGCTTGAAAGTTTTTAAAGCCTTTCCACCAAATTCATTTTGTGCATATCTATTGTAGATGTCCTTAAGCTCTATGACAAAAGTGTATATACAATTTGAGATCAATTGATAAGATGAGATGTGTAATGTTGATTTGATTTACATTTTACTTAAGATATAATTTTGTTGCATTGCTGAATTTCATAGTTCAATAATTGGGATTCTCAATGATCTTGTATACCCAAAGTGTATGTGATAGAAAGAAATTAGGTAGTCATGTCGATTAGTTTGAAAATTTGAATGATCTTGACTTCATAAGTACATAGTGATAAGTTTTGACAAATAATATAATTTCTTGTTGTATTTATCACAAAAACAAAGGCCTCTTTTGATTGCAGCAGAGAATGTAGAGAGTATAGCATTGGCTACTTTGATCTTCGAAATTAATGATTTTTTTACTGAATTGATAATGTTTGAAGTTTCTTTTTCTTTCTTAGATGTTGAGTCTAATTAATAAGATTAACGTTGTGTTGCAACTTGCAGGTGAGTATGTTGATATGATAAAAGCTAGCATTGTTGATCCTCTAAAAGTTATCAGAATTGCATTAGTTGATGCAAAAAGGTAAAACTATTTATCTTTATTATAATTAGTGGAACTTGCAACTACAATATCTGATAAAAATCTACTTCCAAATATGCTTTTGATGGATGTTCATATCCTCATCCAAAGCTCCAATTCACACACAGGCAAGAAGGACACTTTCAAGTGTATCAATTACAAATTTACAATCAATAATCAATCTATTGATCAACTGGTCAAGAATAAGGCAGTTGTATATCACTAATTGAATATTGTCTATTTGTTTGTTGTCTTGCATGAATTCATCTTTTTAAAAATTGTAAGAGATAACTAGGAAACATTATATCGAGCACCTAAGTTTAGGGTGCCATAGTTGGAAAAGGAAAAGAAAATGTTTGAATTTTATCCTTTGTATTATTTGACTTTTCTAAGTTTTTGATGTGCAAATTTTGAAACCTTATTTTTAGGTTGTAGCTCCAAATTGGAGAAGTGAAAGGTGAATACCAATGAGGAAGAGTTTGGAGGAGCCAAAACCAATAGTGGCGGGAAAGTTGTGGATTTGCACTAGGGATTAAATGGGTCAAGCCCTTATAGGAGGTCGCTGCCCTTCCAAAAGGACTGCAGTTAAGGAAGGGGAAAATAGTATAAGTATATGAAAATAGGAGTATTATGTTTATATAGTGTCTGTAAGTTGTACAGTGTCATTGAGACATTGAATGTAACCAATGAGATTTTGATTTGCTAATGAGGCTTAATAAAGTAAATTTTCAGAGTGGTTTTTTCTGCACTCATAAATACTGTGTTGTGGCTCCTCTTGATTTGTAATCTATTTGTGTTTGTGTTTGATCAATCATATTTGTTCAAGAATTTTAGTCTTTATTTCATGGTGCTTCTTCAACATTTGAATATCTATGATACTTGAAGTTTATATGCATAAATTTGTGAGGATTAATTAAGTTATATTTGATTTGTAATGACTAAATTAATGACTAAATAAATGACTAAATTAATGACTAAATTAATGACTAAATTATATATGACTAAAGTAATGACTAAATATATAGCTACCATGACTAAATAAATGACCAGTTAACAACAATCAATGACTAAATTAATGACTAAATATACGACTAAATGAATGACCAAATCAATGACTAAATAAATGACTAAAATAGTTTAGTCATAAATTTGGTCGCGTTATAAATGACTACAAATGAACTACTAATAGTCATGTGACTAAAATTAGTCATTTATATGCAATTTTTAGTAGTTTATTTAGTCATATATTGTTGTTTGTGTACTAGTGTCAATTTTCATGATTTTGCAAGAAAGGTTACAACTTTGACAACTTTGTAACTTTCTCTAATTTTTCTCTCCAATTGATCTTCAACCTAAAACCTACAATCAAACATCAAAGGAGAAGAAAAATGTTGTTTGTTAGGGAATAGGGGTTTGCCTTTGTCAAACCCTATTTTGGTAATTAAACCTTGAAATGAAACAATGCATAAAGGAATGATGAATGAACAACAATATGTAACAACTCACCAAACCTTAATTGAAACCTTGGAATGTAGATATGCAAACTAGCATGAAGTGGCCTCAATGAATGTAGATCTTGATCACAACACTTGATTAGAACAATGCCTTGAATATGCTTGATTGATCTTCGATGCTACATCAACACATTAGCTCAACAACATGCATGATGCACTATGCCTCTGACATGATGAATGAATCTTGATTGTTGCAATAATCTTCAATAAATCTACCCTTGAATACCTTCTTGAATGCTCTTGAATACTCTATAATGCTCTTGTGAAAATTGCTTGATATCATGAAAGTCTTAGGTTATTAGTTATGAAATATAGTGAAGTAACCTCTTATTTATACATAACTTAATATTAATTCCCAAAATTCAAATATCACAAGCCGACATCAGATTTAGGATTTGAAATCATTAAAATATCGCCAAAAACGTATCTCAATGGGGGGGTCCTAGGTCCTAGCACACTTAACTAGGACACACTTCGGTGGATGTTAAATGTTATGTAAAATTAGGGTCCTAGGACCTAGTGAGGACCCATTCGCTAGGTGATGAATGGGTCCTAGGTCACTAACCTAGGACAGACACCTTCAAAAAATAAATGTTGTGTAATATCATTTATGAATGTCGGGCTTTATCCCTCAGAATTTGCAATTAATTAGGCTTCGATTTGAATTAAAGGGACCAATTAAGTAAAAATTAACCTTAATTAATTAATAAAGTTCCAAATTAGTGTGAAAGTGTAAATATACACTTTACAACACCCTAAATAAGGCACCATTAAGTTCATTTTATTAAGAAGGGTCCTAAACTTAATTTGAATGTGTAAACACATTACAACACTAAATCAAGGCATAATTAAGCTCGTTTTAATATTAATCATTCCCAAATTAAGTGTGAAAAGGGATACTTTTTTCGATACTACAAGAGGCTAGGTTTTTCCCTCTTGAGGGTTTTCCTTGGGTATATATTGTGTTATCTTTTATGGTATATTGTCTATTCTTGTGCATATATATTTTGAATACTTGTTTGTATAGAATTCTATATTTGGGTTATGTGGAAATTATCTTGGGTAGATGCATATTTCATTTCAATTGTTAATGTCCTTATCAAGACACTAAAGAAGAAATTGATCCCTCTCTATTGTGTGTTACAAGCTAGATCGTTTCCTTACTAGGGAAAGTGGTTCACTAGGGATCAAATTGAAAAACAATCCTCATTTTTTGTAGATCATAGGTGCAATGAGGCCCATAGTATCAATATATTTCTTTTATTTATTTTTTGAAAGATAATCCTTCTTTCCTCTTTGTTTAATTTTCTATTAAATCTTTGTTGCATAGTTGAAGGAAATCACCAATGTCTCAATATTAATAAAAGTCATCTTAGTTCCATGTGAAGTAGAGCCCTTTCCTTGCATATTGATAGTATCACCTCCTCCTAGTAAGAAGTCATGTATTCTAGACCTAGGAGAGTACAAGAAAAATAAGTTTCAAACAAATTATATTCAAAATTACACAAGGAAATATATTAAATTTGATCAAATATTTAAATATAAATCATGAAACATGTAACTACTTGATTTAAGCATGATTTTAGATATATGCATACCACTAGATGGTAATCATGTATCATCGAGTTGCTAGTGTGTAAGTGATAATATAACAATAGTGGGATGTGCAAATTCTTACATTTAAATAAAAGGAATTACACATGAATATTAAAAATTGTAAACATATATTATAATACCTAAATTGCATGAAATACTAGTACAAACCTCAAATGATACAAAATATGGCCACTTGTCACGCTCTACACCTTCAGTCATTTAAGCTACCATATTATGCCACTTTTGTAGTGCATAATCAAAATTTAATAAAACAAGAATAGAAGCTAGTGGGTGAATGGTTACAAATTCTTATATTACTTAAATAGAATTACAACAATAAAGAAAATATTAGTTTTGATTCTCTAGATCATATTGAGCAAAAAAAAAGAACAACATACTTTAATAATTGTAGACCTTTAAGACTTATTAGACTTTTTCTAAACTCAAAATAAATTTTCCACGCTTCCTAAAGAGAATATTTATAAGATATTGTTGACCTAAAGAAGAGGTAATAACAAATCTTATTGATGCTACCAAATAAATTGGTCATGAGAAAGGGAGGATTACTAGACAAAATAGCCAACATTTTTAGTCCTTTCACATGGTACACGTGATCTTTATTTAATGAGTAGAAAGTAAGATTGTAGTTGTCCATCAAGGATTTAGAATCAGGACAAGGTACTCACATGTCATCAAAGAAATCATGACTATTGAGTGGTGTGCATAATGCATGCAATTAAAAATAATGTTTTAGATTCTAGTATGCTGAAGCATTAGGTATCATAAAGAAGATTGATAGAAAAATATGATTCCCACTTCAACTTGTGGTTTAAAATAACTATTGTTACCATTTCTTGAGAAAATTAATAGCTTAGATTTATTTTATTTGGTCTAGCAAATTAGAAAAGGCTAAGCATGGTAGGCGATAATCCCAATTGAATGAACGTCACCTCAGCAAATCAATAATATAAAAAAGAAATTATTATATGTATATTTAAAATTATTATTTCGTTATAATTGTCTTTAACTAGTATGTTCTAAACTTTCTAGAGTTGCAAGGGCACTCTAGAGATATTTTAGATTGACACCTCTCATTATGATTTTTCTTTGGAAAAAATAATTCATAGACAAAAAATTGATATCAAAACTTCTTTCCAAATTGAATATTAGATTTGGTGAACTAGTATAGAAGTAGCACAAATATGTTTGGTAAATCTCTATTGAGATAATCAACTACAATATTATATTTTCCTAGTATATGTTAGAATTCATAATTGAATTGATTGATCTATAATATTATCATCTCACATACTTACCTTATCTATCACTCTAACCATGATCCATTTCTTTGGATGTGATTATGAAATGATTAAGATGCATAATTTTTAAACATTTTTTTCAAAAATATTTTATGACTCCACAGATTTCCTTTTATGAAGAAATTCATTTTTTTACATTATCAAAAAAGACTCCACTTATAAATTCAAAATAAACTTTATTATCATTAATAAGGACAAGAAATCCTGTAATGCAACATATGAAGCATTTATATACAAAACAAGAGTTGCAAGGCAGCGAATTTCCTGCGAAAGATTGGTAGAACAGTTTTGGCAATCCTAGACCAGGTATTATGTGTAGTGACAATACAAATCTTTGCTAAAATTGAAGTAGCTTTTGATGATCTGTGGCACACAATCTAGATAAGGGAACCAATTGCAATGTTTGTTTGCATTCTCTCCACGAATAGCATTACCAAGGCAATAGTATACCTGCATAACAAACCTCCCAAAATCAATAGGATATAACAAAGAAGATAAAAATCATAGCCATTAAAGCAGGAAATTTTAAAATCCAATAATCATATTGTATAATGTCCCAAAATAATTGCCATGAAATATGGTGTTTATTTTGCAAATTAGTATTATTTAAAATTTATGTCTGCCATTACATGATGAACGCACATCCACCAAAGATACCTTTGTTATCATGCCTTTGGAAAAATGTGTTATTTATTGGGAGATCATTATTAACATTTGCAAAAACCAGTTATTATCTTAAAAACATATAAAAACCATTTACATACCTATTTGGATTTTTACTGGCTTCCAAGATGGCTCCCTCCCTGCTTGTGCCAAAATGGGAGCTTTTGAACAGGGAGGGTATGGACATCCATCACAACATAATGGAAGGTAGAATTTTGTGAGATGTTATTTTTGCAACTACCCTAGTAGGCATGCATGCAAAATGAGAAACCATAGACAAGGCACATGCAACTATTCGAAAAATGTCTCAAAAGGGATGCCATCACATGGAATGTAATAGTTGCAGGCTATGCAGGAAAAAATGGATTTGTTGATAACTTGATAACACTTTAGAAACATTCAAGCAAACACAATTGGTAAGTGTAAAGCCAAATTTTATAACTTTCGCTAGCATCCTCCCCGCCATACAAGGGAATAGACATTGGCAAAGTTACAGAAATAAATGACACACATCATCCACAATTAAAACAGACCCAAACAAGATACTAACATTAAAGCAAAAGAATGCATCAAACACAACAAATAAAAGAGTAATTTAAAAACTAGTGAATGATTAGTTTCCACTTCTTAAGTTTCTTAAATTCTAGGCATTTTATGCTATAATATTTAGGTTTATGTTGCTTAAAATGTAATCTACCCAAAGAAGAATATGACATTTCACAATACAGTTTGGAAAGCGGAGGCTAAAAACAAGCTGCTGGACAAAAAATTATAAAGAGCAAACATATGAAAGTGGCATCTTGACGTGTTAGCTAGTTTGGCATTGTTAGATCTATCCTACTTCTCATGCAACATCTTGAAATTCTTATCAGTATGCAATAGGTCAGTTCAATTTAGCCATTGGACTGCCTTTAAGATTTGAGTTAGTCAAGTCTAGTTTGAGATTTTTTTAATCTCGTAGTTCACCATTTGATAATATTGGATTTGCTATACATCTAGGCAATGCACATTGCAAGAATTTTCTTACAATGTAATGTTTTGTGTTAATTTATGGTATTTGTATGGATTGTGTCCTATGAGTTTTCTCTCTATGTACTGTATTGTTATTGTTGGTATGTGGCGACTGATCATGCTATACTGTATAGCCCATGGTATACTGTACACCCTGGCCCCCCGTCCTCGCTGGGGTCTGGGGCCGGGCCGGGCCCCG
>VDFB02170617.1:100113-182229 GCA_007258455.2 Sequoia sempervirens | reverse complement strand
TTTTCACGTCATCAGCGAAAAGGAAAAATCTCCGAGAAAGAAAGAAAATTGACTTTGTAAAACCCTAATTCTCGAAGCTTCTAAAAGCTTGTTAAAAGGGGTTGGGATGGGGGTTATAGTATGAAGAAAAACGCGATTATTCGCAAGATTGTAATAGGTTTTGCACTGGATAATAAAAGTATTGGATGGCTGCGGTTTGGTGGATGTAGCCCAGATTGGGTGAACCACGTTAAATTCTCTGTGTTATGATTTATTCTGTGTATGTTTTAGTTTCTTTGTTTATTATTTAAATTTGCATTTAATTGTTAGATATCTGCCATCTCTAACCCTAACAGTTATGCTCTTTGAGAGGTCTAGGATTTGTATCCATCTACATTGGTGTTTGGGCTCTCTAGATCTTTGATTGTTGTTGTGTTGTTTATCTTGATGAGTGGAACTTGGGCTGCATTGTATTTGTGTTTGCTGTAAATTCTCAAACTCAGTAACTAAAGAAGTATACATAAGATGTAAAATCTTAATGTTGTAAGATTTACTCCAACAGGTTTGGTGCCTCTAACTAGCATTGAAAATCTGAAGGTTGGATTTTAATTTATGTGCTATCTATTATTTGAAATCTGTAGCTGTAAAAATCTAGTTTAGTCTCCTCTTAAATAATTTTGGTTAGGGTCAAATCTGTAAACTGTGCTCGAAGAATTCTCTAGGAGCTAATTTTTTTTGAAGTGTAGGATCTAGTGTATTTGCATGTGCAACTACTGCCTCTTCTGCTGTTATGTCTAGTTTTTGAGTAATGTTCTCTTTTGAGTCTACTTCAAAGTCTAATCCAAGATCATTGGATTGTGATCCCCTTTGTTTGTCTAGTTTGGATCAATAATAGTGTTGAATTTCTAGGTGTTTATCATTTAGGTGATCATACTTCCTCTGAAAACCATCTAAGTCATAATCATTGTTGTAGTTTTTGCACTAGTCTATTCTTGTGCATGAATGTGGCTAAAGAAGCAAAATTTTCATATGACACAACCAATTCTTGTTGTCCCCTATATTTTTACCCTTATTAATGTTTAAATTGGTGGAAAATTACAGTTAAGGGTTTTTTGGGGTAGAAAGGGCCTTTGGAAATTTTTTGAAGAGAGGATGAAAGACATGCAAAATGGTCTTGTGGAGTTTCAATAGAACCTGTGTTTGGATTTTCAGAAGAATAATCCATTTTGTTTACTTCAAATTCTTCACTGCCCATCTCATTCACATTCACATTGTTATTGCTGCTGCTAGTGCTAATTTTGTAGTGTTCTTGTATGATAACAAGCTAAAATCAAAAACATTTTAAAAATAATTAAAAACCCTCCCTAACAATCTCAACTAATTAAAATATAAAAAATAGTCAAAATGATGTACTTTGATGCAACAATTGCTCTTCAACTAGTTAATGTCTTCTCTGTATTGAAAAAAATAGTCTCTTTAAATATATTATTGAATCTTGATACCTCGATGCCCTGTCAATTTATGGAATATGCACAAAATGAATTTTTTATAAAGGCTTTACAAACTTTTAAGTGAATGCAATTGGCAAATGTAAAACTAAATTCCACAATTTTTTTCCTAGCATCCTACCTACCCGTGCTAACATGAAAGATTTAGAATAGGGTATGGACATCCATCAGAGGATAAACAAAGGGGATTTTTTGTCAGATGTTATAGTTGCAAGTGCCTTGATAGACATGTAAGCCAAGTGGAGAAGCAAAGTCAAGGCACGTGAACTATTTGACATAGTGCCTCTAACAGATGTATCCTCTTGAACTGCAATGATTGCAAGATATGCGCGAAATGCGCTAAATGGATTTGCTGAAAAAGGTTTTGTAAACCTTCAAGCAAATACAATTGGCAAGTGCAAAGAAAATCACACAATCTTTTCACCATCCTCCCTGCCTGTACCAAATTAGGAGCTTTCAAATAGGGTATAAACATCAATTAAAGGATAAAAGGATATTTTGTCAGACGAAGCTACAACTTTCCTGCTAGACATGCATGCAAAACGTGGAAGCATAGACCAGGCACATGAATTGTTTAACAAAATTTGTCAAAGAGATGTGGCCTCAAGGACTATAATGATTGCAGGAAATATATTTCTACTTGTAGATACATAAAATTGGTCATATCTGATTAATCCTGGCATTTAATTAAATATTTATTATTTAATTAATTTCTCCAAAGTCTTCTACATATGATTAAATTTAATTAATTTAATTATATTGTTCATTCAATTATTCTTCTATCATGATTAAATAAATTGACTTTTATTTAATTATTTCACATTCAAATGTCAACTTGATTAACTAAATAAATACATTTTATTTATTTTAATTAATTATCACTTTTTGAATTTAATTAAGTCTTTTTGATTTAATTAAATTTAAATATTCCTTTTCAAATTTATTCTTCTGGTTAATTAAATATATTATTTAATTAATTTCATTTACATACCACTTCTCAAAAAATTTAATTAAATATCTTTATTTAATTAAATATCTTCCATATCTTTTACGAAATCTTCTGTTATTCTTCAAATCTAGGGTAAATATTCTATTTTAAGAAGAATCTCTATATCACCCATAAATAAATAATTGAATTCAATAATTCATTATTTATCTTCTTCAAAATCTTCTCATAATCTCATAAAAAGATGATTTTTACAAATCATCTTCATCATCTTATCTTACCTCTTTTACAGAAAAAGAAAACAAATCTTGCTTTCTACTTTCTTTTGTTTTTTTTTAGTCTTATCCACTCTCAATCGTTCGATCTGCCAAGAATTTTCACAATCGTTGATCATATCAGCCAATTAAAAGCTTTCAAAAACTCTATAAATAGTACAGCCAATCCAAGCAAAGGTTACACAACACATATCAGAGTAATTAGAGATTAATTGCATTCTAGCATTATAGTATTCTAGTTTTATTATTCATAGCATCATCAATAGTCTTTTATTTTCAGCAAATCATGTCTTAGCATTAGCAATCATGTGCATTTCATAATCAATCTCGTTCTTTAGGAAGACTGTTCATTGAGCCTAGCATACAATCTGAGAGCCAGCTAGAATCAATGAAAATACTGAAGATAGAGGACGATAGGACGACATCGACGACACGATACTGAGTTTGCAAATCTTTATTGTTTTAAATATTCTGTTTTGATATAATGTCTTATTGGTGTGATTGATTCATTTGTTTTTACATATTTAACACTCACAAAATCGACCACACACTACTAACATGGCCATTTTAGATAATATATTCTGAAGAAAGATGACCATATTACATTGCATTCAGAATAACAATGACATGAACAATGGAAACAAACACTCCAACAGAATATGAATATAACATATTTGAAGAGGAACAATTTTATTACATTATGACTGCAACAATTTGTTCTATATTAAAGAGAGTTGATTACTCTGCCTATTGGCCTACTAATCTAAACCAAAATGAATGAATACACACCTCAAATGCTAAAAAGTTGATCCCTACCTAAATTAGCTAGTTTACAACTAAAAACAAACTAAATTACGAACAGATGTATAACCCTCTGGAGGAGAACAATCGGTCCTCTATGCACTGGAAAAACTACCTGCAAACTTTGCAGCAGAAACGATTACTCTACATTTAGTCAACAAAGAGTGCACCAAGCATCAACAAAATTACTAAATGCACAGGCATGCTCACAGATGAGGAAAGAAGATAATTCTATGATTTCGTCATACCTACATCAGTGATAGAAACCTTAATCCATGGGACTTCATACCTCCTACATTTCTCCATGAGGTCAGGAACTTCATTTAAGCCTACCACCCCCAACCCTTTGGACAATGTAACTGTCTTTCTTAAAAATGAAATAAATTAAAAAAGGAACCACTTACATGTTTGATCTACGGTGCCCATTGTTGTAAAAGATGTTAGTCTAAAGTTTGAACAATATAATTGAGAACAAAAATGCCACAAAAAATGCAGATGGTAAAGTTCTCATAAGCTTAAAGTGCACCTTTTCTGTATCATGCTAGTGAAGTAAGACTGGCCCTGCATTCAATAAAAAAAATTACAATTGTATACTAAATTGTCTTGACAATAGGGCAAAAAAATTTCAAATCCAAAATACTGGCACTTGGCCTTGCAATCTCACAGCTCCAGCTTGAGTTGCCAAAACTTTTCCAAGTGACACCATCGAATGCTTGAAAAAAAGAGCCAAATGCATATGAATCCAAGCGCAACAACTAGGGCCATGGAAAAATAGAATGCAAACAAAATCAGGAATAGAACTTGATACATACTACTTTCCAGCAAGAGCTTTAGTCCCATGCCCAAAGCAGTAAGAAAAAAAATAAGTAGAAGCAATCACCACCATGGATTTTAATTATATATTGATAATCACAAAGTAAAATGTTGTTATGCATTCATTCTTCAACCTAAATTTCAACTATAAAGCTCCTTTAAAATTACTTGTATATGAAACAAAATTTCTAAATTTAATATGTGATTTTGAAATTAGGTTTGAAAATGTCAGAAGAAACAATTTGGTATTGGCAGACCTCCACAATTAGCCCATTCTGAAAATTTCCTACTTTTACCACATGAGCATTTCCCAACGATTCCATTTCAGCAGCTCTAGCACCGCACAAGACCACTGGAACTCAATTAGCCCATTCTAAAATTTTCTTGCTTTTACCTCTGGTACAAATCGTAAACATTAGACAAATACAGAACACACTTGTGCAAAGGAAGTTGGCAAAACAAGGGAAATTGTCAAAATACTCCATAGACCTGGAAATCATTAGTAAATTAAATAAGTAAAGAATCTTCTTGAACCTCTAAAGAGAAATTTAATCATAAATATGGAGAGATTATCCTATTAAAGGAGACACTAATACTAGAGAGAAAGGCAACAGAGAATACAAAATTTCTGAATGATTTAAAGAGTGACAACAGGTATGCAACAACCTCTAAGAACACTTGAATGAGTCTCACATTCTGATTCAATACTAGGTAAGATGAAATTTACATGTAAAGAAAAAGTTGTCTGCATGCAGATACATTCCCCTAAATGTAAATAGTAAGTACACACTCTCAGTTGTAACCATACTTGATTCCTGGAGAGAACAAACCACAATTTGACAACAACTACTAAAAAAAAAAACAACTTACTATTTTTCCAGAATATGGGCAAATGCTGCAATAGATGTATTTTTCTCTACAATGAAATTCTTGTATTGTGTATCAATGACAACAGTTGAATGCTTCAAAACAAATTCAAGGATAAAGGGAAGGCTATAGCATGTAACACTCTAACTGTAGTTTTGTAAATATCCAATCCTTATCTATAGAAAATATAGATGATTAAGACTTTATGTAAAACTGAACCGGTAAAATCTCGTCCTAGGCAATCCATATAATAGTAAAATTCAGTCCATGAATGGTGAATATTGATATAAACAAACTATCATAAGAAACTGCTTATTAAAATCCAAAGAATCCTGTAGACCAGCCATGTTTTCTTTACATTCAGATACTCGTTAACAGAAGTGAAACCCTAATCACGAACTGTCATAAACATCCAGTGACTAAGCATGATGAATTAGTACAAATACAATATAATACCAACTAGACTGAACCAGTTGCATGTGGATTCTAGTATTCCCCCAATGGAATTACCCTAAACATTGACAAATCCCACATTTTTTCTTAACACAGGCAGCCGGATTCAACAGAGAATACCAAACATGTTTGGTTATTTGATCAACAATATTTCTACCAAATATTTTGGAATACATTTGTTTGGGGAAGCTTCAAAAGCGGCATTATGGGAGGACACAATTGTTTACTGCAGGCCAGCCACGTCTCCCCTTGAATGCAAATACTGCAAACATTGAAAATTGTTAACAAAGTTAAAACCCTAATCGCCAGCTATTTCAAACATCTGACAATCTGCAGGAGCCTCTTCTATATTCGTGCACTCTCTTGAATTGGTACCTACACTGCACCTGCCAGCCATCTGCAACAGTTAATCAAAACCAATAAGAGGCTAACAAATTTCAGGAGTTAACTTTCGAGCATATTTGCATCCGAAACTAAGAAGCATATAAGAAATATGTGGAAAACTGAATTGTCATTGGCCAATGGAATGCACTTTAATCATTGTTTAAAGATTGAAGGCTTCACTATAGTTCCCGACGGGAACTAAAATTCATCATTTGTGGGAACATGTAGGCATAGAAGATTATTTATCTTGTTTTATATTCACTTGATAGTGTAATAGTATGGATTTCTGATTTTTCAAATTTTATTTTCTTTAATAACTGTTGTAACGGTTTTCTTTGCATTTGGGTAAAAGTTGACATAATTTAAAATCCACAAGAATGCTTTTAGCTTATTTTTTTCAAAAGGGACTTCAAATTCTAGAACTCTCTCCTTCATATGGGACTAGATTTCTAAGACACAATTATGAAATACCATATCTAAGAAATTGCAAGAGCTCTGACACCATTGAATTTTATTTAGGAACAAAAAATATCTTAATATTATAAATTAAATTGTAAAATATTTGTAGATAAATCTTATGGCCATCATACTTTTTTCTAAAAATAAGATTTTCTTTAGAAAATCATCAGTTCCTCTAAAAATTATATCCATTCTTTCTTGGAAATAAGTTGATGTGCTCATAAAACCAAATGACATAGCTGTCCATTCATAGTGACAAAAAAATAACTAAATAATTTTTAATACTAATCATCCTCCTTGATCCTTATTTGATACAAACCTAACTTGCAATCAATTTGTGAAAATATTTTAGAATTATCAACTTTCTATAGTAAATATATTTTATTAGGAATAGGATAAGGAAAGGATCTAACGATTGAATTTTATGGTTTGTAGTTTATAACCATTCTTTTTGTCCTCTTTCTTATTGAGAGAATTTATTCACCATGAATTCATAACATTGGTAGGGTGATTGAAATGTTTTTATAAACTTTCTCTTATTCAATTCCTTAATAGATTTAGACACATCAAATAATCATGTGCACCCATCATAATTTGTTTCCCTAATTTAACTAATTTTTAATGCAGCAAATTTACCTCAATTGTTGGCATATTATTTTCCCAAAACCTTTATGAATTATCAAAGCATATATTCTATATTATCTTATTTTAAAATCAATCAATGGTTTTTTTTTCTAAGCTACCATTGTTGCACAATGTTTTTCTATGCATTAATAAGCTTGGAGTGATTATTTATTCTCCATATAGACTAAACATAATTCTTTTATAAGGATTATATCTATTTAAAAACATTTATTTCCTTGCACATCTATAGAAATTTTTATGTTAATTTTTTTCATTTAACTACAATATTTTTTTCAAAAAAATAAAAAAGAAGTAGTTCTATATTTGAGCATCATAGTGTCTTCCATTAATGACAATTGATATGTATTAGGAAAACTTGCCACTAATTAGTGAAACTAAATATTCTAGCTTCAATTCAAGCTTTGGTGTAGGTAGTGCATATAATACAATTCTAATCTTTTTAGAATCAATAATTTCATTAATATTTTTATGTTTTTTTAATTTAATATATAAGCTTTCTTCCTCATTTTCTATTTGGATAATTTTGGTGCAAGGGTATCCAAGATGATTTTTAAAATCAAATTTTAGACTTAAAGAGAAACCATCTAAAATTTGAGATATTTCATTTTGATCAAGTTTGTTATTTATAGTGAATTTTAGATGTTTTTCATATAGAAAAACTTTAATGAAATCATAATATTTGATCTTCTTTAAGAAGTGAAAGTAGAACAACAATCATAATTTTATTCATAAATGTAAAATAAGAATTACCTTGATTTTTAATGAATAATTTTTTTCTCTATGAATTCCTTGTGATATCCTTTTTAGTGATGAGGCATATGGAAAATTATTCTTATTCATAATACTCTTCTTTTCTATCAATTTGTTCAAGTGTTGTTGTAAGACCTTCAAGTTGCTCAAGATATTCATCTTCATATTCTTCAATGAAACCTTTTAGTTGGTTTGACATGCAATCATCATCACCTCCCAATTGAATAATTATTAGAAGTAAATATTATAATTTAAGGTTCTTCTACAAGTTCACATTTTAATTATTCTATATGAATAAAAAACTTAATTACATCTAATTTTAAAGTACTAATTATATTTAATGAAATCTAAGTTAAGTTTTTTTTTTTTCTATCATATAAAGTGTATTGAGATGAATAGTCACCAATATTGAATGGTCTGCTCTTGAAGATCTATCCCTCATTTGTATATGATAAAACAATATATTTTTTAATCAATATTTGATAATTATGTATCTATACGTATGTAGAAATAATTTATGTAACTTAACATTAATTAATCTAACTTTTAAAAATTTATAATAGATTAAACATACATACATTTCAAATGTGGCATGCTTATCTAGAAGTACAAAGTGTATTGTACTATATAACAAACTAGACAAGAATGTCTCCTCTATTGCAGTCCCTAAAATGGTTGTGTTGGGACCATAATAATGTCGATTGCAATTCCCACACATATGAGGTATTGAAATTTATATTGATGTTGATTTGTTTGGGGGGGCTAGCACCATCTCCTCCATTCTATCTACTCTCATTTACAAACTAGGTAGCCCAATTAGTCAAGTTCTTTGAAAATATACATAATAATCCTAGCATTAAAATCACCCCCCTAGTAAATGGGGTAGAATGGTGAGTGCAAGAGTGACCAAAGATACAATGGGTATTTTTTTTATTTGCATCACACACTAGTTCTATGTTGTGGAATGCATCCACCAACACCTATAATGATCTTATATTAAAATAGTTGGGTTTTAAAATCAATTTAAATTCAATTCATAATTTTATAATATAATGGAATATCAATGATGCCATGTGGCTAATGGCCAAACATCATCCACCAATGATCCCAAAATTAGCTAAAATTGAGGTGCCTACACCATTTTATTATTTTTATGTTGAGAGGATAAGAAAATTGGTAGAAGGCTAAATGAAATATGGTGCTAGTGTTTGTTTAGTAATATAAAAATCATGTATTTCTTTATATATAAAATTATCTCAATAAAATTTCCTCTAATCCTACCTCCAAAAATGAAATCTATCCAAATATATATCTATGTTTATAACTAAATCAATTAAATTTGTATACAATTGAAAAAACATCAAATGTGTGGGGCAATATGAGGATCATTTTTAAACAAGTCTATTTTATTTGGAGGGTGGTAATGTTTACAATTATTTTTTATTTGGACCTCTCTTTATCATTTTTGGGTGGGGTGGCAGGTTTTGGGGTGGGGTGAGGCTAAGGTTGAGGGATTGGAATGGAGAATTTTGTAGTGGGGATTCTGTAAGAGACCATCAAACATAAAATTATATAAATTCATTTGATCCAAAATATCATTTTATTTTAAACAAATAAATTTTGAAAATAATTTTTTTTTTTTTTAAAATTTAAGAAAATGATCTAACAACATACATCAAAAGTAGCACTACTACTTGCAATCACTAGGTCTTATCAAAAAATATAAAAATTATGGAATTCAAAGTATTCTTCGAATGGAAACTTGTTTTGACATGTCCTTAAAGAAAAACTATTTAGTGTAGGGACTTTTGCAAACATATTTGATAAGTAATTATCTTTGAATAACATAGCCTAATAGACTACAACTTGATCTAAACATTTTGGAAATAAAATGTTTTAAAATTTATATAAAATCAATTTATGAAGATTTGTTAAAAAAATTCTTGGTTTACATCTTGTTCTTCAATTTATGGAGATGTGTTAGAAAATTTTAAAATTTTATGCACCATCAATTTCAAGTCATATAATTTTGAGATATGAAAATTAATAATAGATTGATATGGAAATTGAGATTGATATCAAATTTGATATTAATATAAATTTTGATATGAATATCAATTTTGATATCAATTTAATTAAATTAATATCAAAATTAAATTAAATTTATATCAAATTTGATAATTATATATCAATTTTGATCTATTAATATTAAAAATTTGGTATCAATTCAATTGATCATATTGATGCTAAAATATTAATGAATTCATATATCAATTCAAGTGAATTATTATCAAAATTAAAATTGATATCCAATTTGATATTAATATCAATTTTGATATGAAAGTCAAGTTTGATATCAACTTAATTGGTAACATTGATATCAAATGAATTTATATCGATGACTTTATATATCAATTCAATTCAATTAATGTCAAAATCAAAATTGATATGGAATTTGATATTGAATATCAAATTTTATAATCATATATCAATTTTGATCTATGAATTTAGAATATTTGATATTAACTCAATCGATATTGATACCAAATTTGATATGAATATCAAATATGATATCAACTCAATTGATAATATTGATATCACAAAGATAATATATTGATGACTTTATATTGATAGGAAATTTGTAGCAATATATCATTTCCACATAGCCCACATGAGAGGAAATTATGTAAAACAAGTATTTAGAATCTATAATATAAAAGAACATAAAATATACCATAAGATAACACTAGATGTAGCCTAGGAAAACACTATCAAGTGAAAATGTAGCTTCCAAAAGAACGTACATACTCAATGTATTATCTCAAGAACAAGAATACAATACACTTGTAGAGTTTGCATACTAGGAGTTTGAAGCATCGAGAAACCTAGTTGCATTCCTCCATGTGAGCAATAAAATTAGAACCATCTAGTCACACATCCTAATTCTTTCTTCCTCTACTCATATATGCAACCTATAAGAGATTCTCAATCCAAAATTAGCCAACAAGATAAAGTTTACACAAGTCAACCTCAACACCTACTCATGTACTTGATTTTATAGAAACAAGCTTGCACAAAACTGTTAAGTGGTATTACATAAACCATATTTCTCAAAACCATGAGCTTACTAAATCATGACCCCCAAATTAGATTTTTGGTACCATTTTTCTCAACTATAAATATTTTTTCAAATTGACACCAACATTAAATATTTATCCCAATGTCACATATAACATAAAGTGTCCCTAAAAGAAAAGGAGTTTATCCTGGGGCATCATATTCTTGATGCGGTCATCTCAACCCATGAGATTGTGCATTTTATTGAAAGAAGCCTCATTTTAGGTATGACTCTTAAACTTGACATATATAAGGCTTATGATAGGGTAGACTAGAATTTCATGTCTAAAGTTCTAACAAAAGGTGGTATTTCATGAAAAAAATATCAGCATTATTAGGGAATGTGTTACTATTATGAAGTACTCAGTGTTGGTCAATGGTATTCCAAGGGGATTCTTTGGGATTGATAGGGGCATTTGTCTAAGGGACCCCCTATCCCCTTACTTGTTCATATTGGTTGCAGAGGTTTTAGGTAGAAACATCCTAAAGCTCATTGAGAATGGTGATCTAAGAGGAGTTTGGGTGGTTTCTTCTCTCCCTCCTGCTCTACAGAAATTTGTAGATGAAACCATCCTTTTTGGTGTTGCCTCTATGGTCAGGGCTAGATGTAATGGAAAAAGTGTTTGTCTAGTTATGTAGAGGCCTCAGGTCAATGTATTAATTATGATAAAAGAAAGATCTATTTCTTCAATTACAATGAGATGTTAAGAAGGAAATTTAGGTTGTCATTGTGTTGATCTTCTAGGAAATTATCTAGGGGTCCCCCTTATTGTTAAAGAGGTTTCCCCCTCTTTGTGGAACTCTATTTTGGAATGCATGCAAAAAATGTTGACAGGTTGGAAGGGAAAAAATCTTAGCAATGCTGGTAAGATGCAACTTCTTATTGCCTCCCTTTAGGGAATCCTAGTCTACTTTCTAAATATTTTTAAAATATCAGTCTATATTGTGAAGAAGTTGGAAAAATTTAGAGGAATTTCTTATGGTTAGACATGGAGGAAAAGAAAAGGATGGCTTTAGTCAGTTGGGATAAAGTATTCCTCTCAAAGGTGCATGGTGTTCTGGGCATTAGGATATTCATCCACTTAAACAAAGCTCTGATGGAAAAGGTGGGTTGGAATATTATTCAAAACAATAAGGATTCATGTAAAATTTTAAGTGTTAAATACCTCAATCACTCAAGATTTCATAGTGTGCTTTTTGAAACGAGTTTTTCTGGAGGATCTAATATTTGGATTAATATCCTTAAAACTCAAAGTCTTATCTTGATGGGCCTTAAATGAAAAGTGGGGAATGGTAGTCTTATCTATTTTTGGGAATATTGTTGGTTGTTTGACCATCCACTTAGAGAACACCCCTCCTTTAAAAACCTTCAAATCCCTGCTTTAAGCACCTTTGGCCCTATGGTTTTTTATTACCTTCTGCATGAGAATTCTTGGAAACTTATTCAGACTTGTTGCCAAAACCAATACCATATTCACCATTTAGTGCTTTACTCCTCCAAAATGACCTTTACAAGATTAGATTCCCCATCTTTCCTAGGGAGGACCACTTCATTTGGGCCAAAAATCCTAAAGGAAACTTTTCTATCAAATTGGCTTACAATCTATTGTTAAAGAAGGACAAATGTGTTACCTAGATGAAAGTATGGAATAACTAGCTCCTCCCTAAAATTAACCTTTTTTGGTGGAAAACTATGCACAATAATACCCTAACACAAGACAATCTCATCAAGCATGGATTCCAATTACCCAATAGATGTGTTATATGTCATATGGATGAAGAAAAAATCCCACACATCCTCATTCATTGTCCTTTTGCTTAGGAAACATGGGGATTCATGCTGCAAAAGCTCCAAATTTGCTAGATCATGAACAAACATCTAGGTGACCTAAGGGAGGAATGGGTTAGTCCTTTTCATCACCCCATTATCAAAGAATTATGGAAGCAGATACCTCCTCACCTCTGTTGGAGTGTTTAGAAGGAAAGAAACAACCAAATCTTTAGATATAATTTGAAAAGGAGTCCTAAGGAGGTCTTTGTAGCTTTCTACAAACTTCTTTTGGATAATATACCGGTTTGTCATTAGATCTATCTGAATTCCTTTCCTCTCCCTTTGGAATGGAAAATTGCTACTCAATGGGGTTTGCCTAATTATTTTTATAATGATGACATGACAAAGAAGCTAGCAAGATTACACACTAAATGGATTCCTCCCCATTTTGGTTGGTGCAAACTTAATTTTGATGGTGCTACTAGTGGCAACCTTGGCATGGCTAGTGGGTGTGGTATGTTGAGAATCCCCTCAGGGGTTGTTGTGGAAGGGTATGATGGAGGCCTTGGTACCAACATCAATAATTGGGAAGAAAGCATGGCTCTCTTGTGGGGCCTCAAAATTTCTCTTTCTATTGGCATAAAAAATCTACTCACAGAGGGGGACTCTAAACTTATAATTGATGTGGTGAAAGGTACTTCTCAACTAAGCTAGGTGCTTGAAGATATTATAAAAGATATCTAGAAAATCCTTGATATGGAAAAACTTGAGATCAAACATACTTGTTGTGAGGGAAAGCAAGTTGTTGATGTCATGGCTTGTTTGCAAATGGACCAAAAGTCTCTATAGTGTTGGCACAAATTTTCTAGTCTCTTGAATTATATTAAACAACTCCTTACTTCAAAGTGGAACTATGTTATCTTTGCTAATGAAAAAACTAATGGTGTGAAGGATTGGAACCCTAGCCCTAGGCTTATGCCTTTGGTGGAGGATTATATGTTGAAGAGGAAAATTTAAAAAAAATTCTTGTTGGATTTTTAAAATGGGAATACTTTGTCTCTTATTTTCTATATGTTGATGTGGATGTTAACTCTACAAAAAGATACATGACTTTATTCTCGATGGGTCCAAAATGTTGTGTGGTGGTCCACCTTGCTGATGTGGCTCCTCTGTGTTTGGCTTAATCATATGAAGGTGGCAATGTATTGCCACATTTATAGGAATTACAATAATTACTCATTGGAGAGTTGATAAGACTTATACAATCATTTCCCATCTCACCCAAAAAGATTTGAGATTAATCATGATTGTAACATTGGAATAATTAAAACCCTTCATAAATATTCTTAGGGTGCTACTTTGTTGGCTTTCTACCATGATATGGGACATGTGTATGAGGTCCACAAAATCATAAAATTGAATCTACATTTTTTTCCCATCCGTGATATGACTAGTACAATCATCCTTGCTGGCATTTTCCTTCAAAGGTCTACAAATGGTGGTGTTTTATGGCTTTCCACCATATGGGGTCTATGGAAGTGTGAAAAAGGAGTTGGCATCTTCATACAATAGTGACAAGACTTGTACGACCATCCAACTTGCCTAAAAATATTTTATTTTAATTTTGCTTATGATTGTGATTGTTGACACGAGGAAAACTTTTATTACTCGTACCATTGACATTGGGTCGAGATATGGTTGGCTCTTGATTTAGAGGATGATTTGTAATAATTATATTTTCTCTTCAACAAGGTTTTATAGTTATTACTACTCTGGTATGGGTTTTTATCCTTTAATCTCTCCTATCTACAAACATTGCTCAAACCTCTGGCTTTTGTGTAAGCTCTTGAGAAGATCTTCCATCCTTTTACAAACTCTATTGTTCTTCCTGGAAAGAATGGATGGGGATGGAGTTCATAGTGAGTCCAATTCTTATGAATAATTCTCCTATGATGCCACTGTTTGGCATATTTATTGTGAAGGCAGGGTTGCTTCTTTCCTAGAATGCCTCAAGGGAGATGGAAAAATTTTATCCATTCAGTTCACCAATTCCTTATAGGACTCAAGGAAAGTTAAAGTTGGAATAATTTCCTTTGATTTTGATGAAGATGTGATTGCACAGTTGATGAGAATGAATACAAAAGGGGGAAATGGAAAAATCATAGGAAAACACTAGAGAATGATATTTTCTCTTTTTTTGAGGGTGAACAACCTATTAAAATGCAAGGTAGTTTCGACAAGTAAAAAATTCCTTTTCCATTAGATAAGTGTTGTAAGTATGAAGGTGTTGTCATTGATGTCAACTATGTGTTGAGGAAGTTTGTTGCATGATGAAAATGTCAAGGATACTAAGAACATTGATAAAATAAGGAAATAGGGTGTTGCAAATGTGTTATGGTTTTGCTTCACATTTCTTCTAGGTTGAAGATCTGCTTTTGTGGTTTGGATATGTTGGTTAGAGTTGTTTAGAGCTTCTATATCCAGAATTTGGGCTTCTAGATCATTGGTCAGAGGAAGTTGTGTTCACTAGTATGTGAACTAATTTTGCAATGTTGTATAGAGGTGTTTGGGAGAAATGTATTTGCTCCAAATTTCTCTCTAGTTGCTTTTTAGGACTTGTGGTTTTGTAGTAGAGTTAATGATGTTGTTCTCTTTCTTGTGTAAACTACCTTTCAAATTTTTTAGCTGTGGAAATATAGGTCATTATGCTTCAAAATGTCCAAATAGAGCTATGAACAATAAGAGTAAGGAGAATAAAGGAAATATGATAAAAATAAGTTACTATGTCAAAGAAGATGTTGGTATTTTTTATGATGGATCTGATTATGGAGATGCTAATGAAAATAAATGTTTGTTCTTGGCTATAAAGATGAATCTACTTCTGCTAACCCTAAAAGTTGTGTGAAGGAAAATGTTTCAAAGTAGAAGGATAAGGTTGAAGGTACTTTGGTTTCTACTTTTCATGCTAAACAGGATAAGATTTATTGGGTTGTTGACAGTGGCTGCTCTAATCACATGACCAAAGATAAAAGTAAGTTTGTTAAACTTGAAAAGTATGATGGAGGATTAGTTAAATTTGGAGATTATTTAGGAGCTAAGATTTGTGGAATAGATTGAATCAGTTTTGATGACAAGCATAATACTGAAGATGTTTATTGTGTTAAAGGGTTAAGGCATAATATTTTGAGTGTTGGAAAGATGTGTAGTATAAGATATAATCTTGTGTTTAAGGATGAAAGATGTGAGATCAAAAAAGGGTATGAAATGGTGATTACTGCTGGTAAAAGGACAGATGGAAATATCTATCACCTTAAGGGTACTGATGGTCATTTTTTTATGTCTCAAATTAATGACAATTGGTTATGGTATCAGAGGATGTGTCACATGAATTTTGATAATTTGGTGAGAATCAATTCAATTCATGCAATGAGAGACCTACCAAGAATCACAAAGCCTATCAATGTTGTTTGCAAGAATTTTTAGTTTGGAAAGCAAGTGAGGAGTAGTTTCAAGGGAAAGGAACAATCTACTACTAGACTACTATAATTAATACATATAGGTATTTTTGGTCCTACAAAGGTGAGAATTCTTCAAGGTGATAGGTATTTCATGTTCTTGATTGATGATTACTCTAGAATAACATGGGTTACTTTTCTTAGAGAGAAATATGATGCACTAGATAGATTTAAGGTATTTAAAGCTATGGTTAAGAATGAAATGGATTTGAAAATAAAATGTTTGAGATTTGATAGAGGTGGAGAATTCACCTCCAATGAATTTAACATGTTTTGTGAAGTTCATGGAATAAAGAGGCACTTTTCTGCCCCTAGAACTCCTTAGTAGAATGGAGTGGTCGAAAGAAAAAACAAAATTGTTCACAAAGCTGCTAGGACTATGATGAAAGAAGAAAACCTACTGAAATTCTACTGGAGAGAAGCAATTCATATTGTTGTTTACATACTTAACAGAGTTCAAGCAAAAGATGACATCACAAAGAATCCCTGAGTTGTGGTATCGAAGGATTCCTATTGTCAAGTTCTTTAGAGTGTTTGGAAGCAAGTGTTATATCAAAAGAGGTGAAGAAAACTTAGGAAATTTTGATGCAAGGTCTGATGAAGGTATATTCCTTGGATATTCTACTAAAATCAAAGCTTACAGATGTTACAACAAAAGGATAAGAAAGATTGTTGAAAGTGCAAATGTTAAGGTTGATGAAAATTTGTAGAATTCAATTGTTGTAGATGGATGTGTTAGATGAACCTAATTGCAAATAAGAAGAAGAAGAAGAAGAAGAAGAAGAAGAAGAAGAAGAAGAAGAAGAAGAAGCAAAAGATGAAGAAAAAATTTAGAATGAAGAGGAAGAAGCTTTGGAAAAGACCCCTAAGACCCCTAAGTATGTGCAGAAGAATCATTTTGAAGAACATATCATTGGAGACAAGAGGAAAGGAGTAGTGACAAGAAGTAGAGCTGCTAAAGCTAAGGTAAATTTGTGTTTACTTTGTAAAGTTGAACCTAAAATAGTGAGTGAAGCATGCAAAGATGAACATTGGATGAAGTCAATAGAAGAACTTATGCAAATTGAGAAAAAATAGACTTGGGCATTGGTTCCTAGACTAGAAAACAAGAACATAATTGGAACTAAGTGGGTATTTAGAAACAAACTAAATAAGAATGGAGAAGTGGTAAGAAATAAAGCAAGACTTGTGTCTAAGGGTTGTTCACAAGTGGAAGGAATAGACTTTGAGGAGACATTTTCCCCAATGGCTAGGATGGAAGCTATCATATGTTTTTGGCATTTGTAGCATACAAGGACTTTAAAGTTTATCAGATGGATGTCAAGTCTACTTTTTTGATTGGTGAATTGGAAGAAGAAGATTACATAGAAAAACTGGAAGGATTTTAGTTGTCAAATCAACCAGATATGGTTTGTAAATTGAAAAAGGCATTATATGGATTGAAGCAAGCTCTTAGAGCTTGGTATGCAAGATTGGACAAATATTTGTTACAACAAGGATTAAGTAAAGACACCACAAATAGTAATCTTTACTTCAAAATTGAGAAGGACAAAATATTGATAGCGTTTGTGTATGTGGATGATATTATATTTGGAGGAAATGAAGCTATGTGTAAGAAATATGCAGAAGAGACGTAGAAAGAATTTGAGATGTCAATGTTTGGGGAGATGAATTTCTCCCTTGGGCTACAAATAAATCAAATATATAAAGGGATTTTCATTTCACATTCAAAGTATGTCAAAGAGATGTTGAGAAGTTTGGAATGGAAGACTCCAAACTGGTATGAACTCCTATGGTGACTAGTTGAAAATTGAGTAAAGATGATGAATCACCTAAGCTTGATCAAAGCAAATATAGATCTATGATTGGTAGTCTGCTATATCTAACTACTACTAGACTGGATATCATGCATGCAGTTTGTCTTGTGGCTAGATTTCAAGAAGATCCTAAAGAAACACATGTTACAGTTGTGAAGAGGATATTCATATATTTAAAAGGCACTCTAGATTATGGATTGTGGTATCCTAAGGATAGTAATTTCACATTAATATAGATGCAGATTGGGTTGGTTGTGTTGATGACAGGAAAAGTACAAGTGGTGGTGCATTCTTTCTTGGATGTAGATTGGTGTCATGGTTAAGTAAGAAGCAAGATTCAAATTCTTTATCCACTACAGAGGCTGAGTATGTTGCAACAACATCTTGTTGCACACAAGTTTTGTGGATGACACGAAAATTGAAGGATATCAGAGTAGTGTATGATGAGCCTGTTAGCTCTCAAAAATGCAAGTTTGAACAACGAAAGGTTGCCAAGCTTTCACAACGTTTTAGGGTAACAGAAATAGGTTTGAAACAATTAAACCTTCTACTCTCTAGGTGCTGCTAGACCTAGGCGGGTGAACCTATAACAAATGAAGCAGACTTAACTATTAATCTTTTCTTCATGCCATAATTTGTCCACGATGGCAGGTTGGAATGGACAAAATAAAACAAGTTTGGTACATATTGAATATTAAAATGAAGACTAAACCCTAACATGCTCAGTTAACAGATGTAAAAAGTATGAATAAAACTAAATGATGGAAACGGTGAGACCAGTGCCTTATATAATATACAGAGTCAAATGAAATCTTAAACAACTGACTTCTTTTTGGATTCATTCAAATTGTTTGGCATATTTTATTTATAACCAGTATAAAAATGCAAGGTTGTGATTATTAAGTTCTTCTTAATGATCTAAATGAAATTCCCTAATTACTATGATTAATCAAAAGGATTTAATCCTTCCTTGAAAGAACCTATCAACCAATCAAATAGATACGACAAATACATATTGATAAACTAGACATAAACTTGTTATGTTGATCTAAATAACCAACCAGCATCAATCTTAGAGACAACTCAAATAATTCTTTCAATAGGCACAACACAACAATTGACACTAGAATACGCCAGCAAATCAGATGATTTTCATTGATATCTCCATGGCTTCAAAACATACATCAGAGTCTCAGCCCTGTGAAACATGGTGTTCCACTGTATTTTCTATTCTCTATCCTATTCTCCCTATCACCGCACAATGCTTTCAAAATGAACATTTATACATTGAGAATATGAAAGGACGCATCCTTTTGGAAATAGAAAATACATATTATAAAATAAAAGATAGAGAATAACTAGGCTCTATTTACCCATAAGTGAGTTTTATTGAGGTGGTCCAAATAATCTTGGCACTCATATGTGTCTGCATCTCCAACAACATTTCGGATCGTAACTTCCATCTTGACCATTTCCTCATTTTGCTTACTCACTTCTTCCAATTTTGTAACCTCTACAGAAGCTATCTTCATGATTTCATTTAAAATTGACTCACATTCATTTTTCCATCTGGTGGCCTCCTTCAAATCCCCATTATCATCAGAAAATGTAATTACAGTTTTCTCAGTAGCTGCAATTAACCCCTGTTCATCCCCTTGCAATTCATCATAGAAATTTTCAATGGCGATTGATTATATGATTTGCAGCTTCAAGTGCAGAACTAGTAGCTTCATCACTTTGAGCCAACTCATGAAATTTCTCCATGATTCATCCATCCATCCTTGTGTGCTCCTTCAATGCAGCAAGAGTATGAGAGTATTTTCCCCACAATTTATTCAACCAAGATGTCAAATGATCCCGCCTCTTCTTGACAATTACAGTAATAGCATCATGCTTTCCCTGAGAATAAGCACTTGACCCTACCCAGTGGTCTTTTTCCTGAGACCTTTCTCCTTGAGTGATCATTTTGGTTGTCCCCATTGAAACACCAACCAAGTCTTTGAGTCTATCATTTTCTCTCAGCAATTTCTCATTATTTGCTTTGTACATTTCTCTTTCTTTTATCAACAACTGAATTTGTGCTTTGTTCAACTTTGCAATATTTACCCCAATATCAGCAGTAGCTATAGGATCAACTTCTCCAGCCTTTAGAGTCAAGACATGGTCAAATTCCTTCTCTGTATCAAGTACCACTGATTTCCTATGGGGTGGGTACAAATCCCATATCAACATTGATCCCTCATCAGTATTATACTTGGAGCCCGTATACACTTCTGTCACCTTTTCCTTATCAAGATTATGAGTAGCATTACTTCCCTTCAAGAAACTATCAAAGACCAATGCAGAGTTCAAATCAAGACTAGGAAAGATCATGACACTAGCACTCTCCAACATTTTCCTCCCCATTTCAAGAGTCATATTTTCCATTTCATCATCCACACATCTTCTCAACTAAGCCAACAATTGTTCCTCATTTCCAGATGTAACATCATCAATATTCTCTCTTATTTCCATCCCCTTCTGATTGTACAAGAATGCCTTGAACTCTGGGGAATGTATAAACTCATCATCAGAGACAAATGACCTATACTCCATGTGCCTTGTATCAACATCACCACTTTCAATACTTTGTTCTCTAACTGGGCAAACATACTACTGAGTCCTCATTCTGGATACCTTTTCTATTTTACCCTGTGGCACATTAGCTCTTGGTGCTTCCTCATCTCCAGAAGACAATAGCTCAATATCCTGTAACCCTTGGTTATATCTTTCAACTACCATTTCTGCTTCATCTTCATCCAGATTTCTGATCATATCATCAAAAGGATAGGGTACATGCTGATACCCTCCGAAGTTAATCCTTTCTTTGGCTGAATTGATATATCCTTAAGGGTCAAAGTTTTTCCTGGTTGGTCCTCTTTTCATATTATAATGCAATAATCTATCAAGGATTGAGTTATATCCCTCTTTAGCCAACATAGTGAAATCACCAAAACACAAAGTACTAGGCATAAAATCCTGCTTCCCAAAAGAACTAAAATGCATCACACTACAGTAATCCATTTGTCTAACAATTTCCAAATATGCAACCCTGTTTGGAACTGTCCTTGGTAGAATGAGAGGAGCATCTTCAAATCCATATACTCTGATTACTGTAGCTCACTCCAAACAATACCAGTCTCCCCAGTTATGATCAATAGGCCCATTGAAGTCTTTAGGCCGAAGGAATCTTTTGATCTCATCAGTCAATGAATAATTACAAGGAGAATGATACAATTTATATAATGTCTTTAAAAAATGCTCTTCAAAATGAATAAAACTAGAACCAAAAAACCTATTGTCCCAAATGGTAGTCCACAATTGAACAGGAAATGCTTCACCCTCCTTACCAATTTGAGAAATTCTCATTTCAGGAGGCCATACCCCTAACTCCTGTCTGAAATATAACACCATGTGCATCAACAATGAATAATTTTTGAGATGGACAATAGAGGCTCCACTCTTTATAGCCATCAACCCTAAATCAAGCTCCTTAGAAATATATGAAGCATAATCAAATGGCTTGGAATTGTGATATTGAATATCTGTTGTGATAACCATTGGCACCATTGACATGAATTTAGGAGCATCCATCCCTAACACTTGACACACTGAAAAATATGTGTACTTCATATAGGGTTCAAACAAATCTACATGATAGGGAGGCCCTTCACTTTCTTCCAGAGGTTCTAGCTTGTTACCCTATTTAACCCTATGAATTGGTAACCTCCAACCCTTGTAACTTGTATCCATTCTGGAAAATTCCTTCTGCGACTCCTCATAATTGATTTCCTCATTGCAAAACCCTTCCAATTTGAAAACCTCACCAATTACTTCTTTTCACACATGTATCTATGGTTTTTATAGAAGGATCACATATTGCTTTATTCTTTGGATCATAATGATCAACAAGCAATTTTACCAATTCAACATTAACAAATACATTAGGGCACACCAATTTCCCTACATTCAACTTCCATGGATTACAAACTGGCTGAAAATGGTTCCTCTTAAATGGTAGTGGAAATTGAAAAGCTCATACCCTCTTATAGCAGTTCAAACATCACCTATGAACTTGCATTTATCATCTAGCTTATCAACTTCTGCCCTAAGTTGTGCGAAACTTCTAGCTTTAGGCCCTGAACTAGGTAATTGATCAATGAGGTCTTGGTTCAACCTCTGTTCAATGCCTTCATGCTCTATATAAGTCTTTTGTTTCTTTCCCTTCGACTGACTACTCTCACCAAGCTTTCTACCCTTACCCTTTCCAGAACCAGAAGACTCCATTTTCAAGCTTATAGAATCAAAATGTGAATAACAGAGAAGCAATTACTTACAGTGTTCTACCTGAGCTAGACTGAAAAATATCCCCGTTCTCTATTCAGCATGCCAATTCGCCGACAATCAATTCGAAAATGAGGAATTGATTAAAACACTAATGTCATTACTGTTTTATCCCATCGCGCCATTAATGAAGCATGAATGAAGCCTCCTTTGAAACTGGAACTGTCGCATCAATTGTCCTATCGATGAGAAAATTTCAAATCTGGGGCGAAATCCCTTTTCAATGTTTATTTCACCATTTGCCAATACACTGCGGTATTACCGACACTTGATATCAACTTGATGGCTATTGCTTCTATTTTTCATGTCGTAACAATTTCAAGTCGGGCATATATTATATAGACTTCATGGTGCCAAACTGATATGCATTCTTCAAAGCATTTTCCAGTTGCTAAGACATTAATGTTCTCACACCGACCGAAATCCTTTATCTTTATACTCTTTGCTGTAACCTGCAAATGTCAGGGAGACATCTCACAGACTTCATCCTACTTCACCGAAAGTATTCATTTTCCTTAGGTCGCCAAGATGAATTTATACTCTTGCCGATGCAATTTTCATTTCACCCGCTTCGCTGTGACTTTCAAAGTCGAGGAGATGTTATGTAGATACCTTTGCGTCTTACCGATATGTACTCTTCAATGTATTTTCCAATCGTTAAAAAAAAATCACCCTTTCACCGATGAATTCTCATTTCGGCATGTCCACCAAGTTTTGTCACCAAAGAAATAAGCCCAACCATTGAAACAATACTTTCGGAAAGACAATGAACCTTCGGGAAGACTTATACTGACACCAAATGTCTTACCAAAATCACTCCTCTAGATTACTCCTATTCAAAAAAACTCACCCCGAATTACCTGTCGGTATAATATTCATACTTCGATGAAACTTATACCGAAAAGTTCCTCTCCCGACAATGCAAATCTCTATCAGCCTAAGTTTTAACTTGGCAAGACTCTATAGCTTCTCACCAATAACCCTTTTGAATACCCTTGAACTTGATTAGGCCAAACAATGACCACTTTGCTAAGACCTTCCCCGATGCACATAAGCCTTACCAAGACATTTATTTGCAAACCAGTCGGTAAGACAAAATGACTTTGTTATGAGTTCACACCGATACCAATCAGTCTGTCTGAAACGACCCCTTTATGCATTAGTCGGTATGACATATTGTCTTCGCCCTGACATTACACTGATGCCCCAACATATGCTAATATATATTTTTCTGGATGCCTGTCGGCAAGAAAAATTAGTTCACCGAAACATTATCCCAAATACCTTTAGCTTGATCAATACACTTCTACATGCACCGGTCAGCAAAACATAATGTATTCACTATGACTTCACTTTGACAATGATTCCCTTTGCTGAGATGACTCCTTTTGTCGCCGAAACAAGAAAATTGTCTTGCTGATAGTCTGCAATAAACATATATTAGTGAAAAATCAGGTCGGGGGGACTTTTACAATGTCTTGCCATTTCGGGTCTTTTAATGAAAAATGAAGGACTTGATGGAATCAATTAATTTTATGACAGAAAATAAGCAAGACAATACAAAGAGGGAATTTTATTCTTATGATGAGGACTCAATGCTAGAACTCTTGAATGAAATAGACTGTAAAATTTCAAAATTTTACAGTTCTAACAGTGGCTCCATCTGGGGATGAGTGATAGTAAAATCATTACAAGGATTCAGATTACTGGGTGAGCAGATCAAACTCAAAGTGATGGAACATGTGAGCAGAATTGAACAAATGGCAATGGCAATGAATGAGACCCTGTACTACTGTACATGGAAAACTTTATTTCAAAAGAAGGAAAACCAGGATTGTCCATGTACTTGCAAATCTTGCTCCTTTTATTTCCTAAACTACTGTGCATGGAAAAGAATTTCGAAGAGGATCATCAAAAGTTGTCCATGCACTAGCAACCTTTAATCCTCTGTATTACTTCAAGAGAAAAAATGTTTTAGAAATTGCCCATGTACAGGCAATTCCTGATCCTCACCAGCCATATTCTGCAAATAGTATGAGTCTTCGCCTTTCTTTTCAATCACTACAAAAGGCCCTAGCCATAAGGCTTCAAACTCCCCATGTTTTCCCTTTTCCTGGCACCTTGCATTCCACATCAGCACCAGATCACTCTCTCCAAATTTCCTATCCTTTGCCCTTTTGTCAAATAAATATTTCATCCGCGTTTGCAATTTTATATTTTGATTTTGAGCCACTCTCCTCATTTCATCCAATTCAGCTAGTTGCTCCATTCTTTCCTCCATGGGTTCAGGAATATCTAAATCTTCCTGAAGAACAAACCTGTAAACTGGTAACAAGTTCTGCAAAGGCATCCTGGCTTGTATTCCATACACTAACTCAAATAGAGACTTCCCAATTACCTTCTTCACTGTAATTCTATCAGCCCATACAGCCAGTCTTAATTTCAAATCCCAAGCCTTTTTTGTTCTGACCTAACATCCTTCTTATAATCTTGAGAAGACTCTTATTGCTAGATTCCGCCTGTCCATTTGCTTGTGGATGATAAGGGGCTGCATAAGAAATGGCAATACCATATGTGCTACAGAAGCCTCTGAATTCATTTGATCTAAAACACATCCCATTGTCAGTAATCAACCTTATTGGTGTACCAAATCTAGTAATGATATTATCCATCAGGAACTGTGTCACCACCTTACTTGTAGCTTGTTTAGTTGGGATGGCCTCTACCCATTTGGTAAAATAATCAGTGGCCACCAATATCCACCTATGTCCACCACTTGATTTTTCTTGTATTTCTCCAATGAAATCGATTCCCCATTGATGAAAAGGGGCATCAGCCTGCAAAGGTCAAAGTGGCAAAGCTCCCTGATATTTCAGCTTTCCAGAGAACTTCTGGCAAGCTTCACATTTTCTCACATATGCAAAGGAGTCATTAAAAATATTAGGCCAATAATACCCTGCCCTAAGAATTTTATGCACTGTTGTCTTTGCTGAGTAATGTCCTCCACACACTCCTTCATGCATTTCACTCAAAACACGTTTAGATTGAAATTCATCCAGACATAATAGTAATACACCATCCCTGTTTTTCCAAAATAAATCCCCATCCATAAAAACATACTTAGACACCTGCAACTTCAGCGTTCTTCTCTGATTATCATTCATTCCTTCTGGACACTTCATGTTTTAAGATAATACATGATATCTGTATACCATCGAGTATGCTCAATGCTTGCAATTACACCTTCCTCTTCTACACTACAAATCTGTTTTGCTTCAATATTTGCCTGTACCATTAGTTTAGCCAAACCCTGACCTCTGACTAGTTTAGTAATTTGAATCTACAAGTCAAATTCTTGGATTTTGTTAATCCATTTGCATCTTTTACCTATTACTTCAGACTGTGTCAGAATATCCTTAACTGCTGCATGAGGAACATATGCAATTACTTTTGCTCCAACCAGGTATGGTCTGAAAGCCTTTACAACCTTTACTAGTGCAAATGCTTGCTTCTCCATTATATCATACTTTAGTTCAGAACCCTGTAATGACTTACTGAAGAAAGATACCAACTGCTCATGACCGTCTTCATTCTTTTGTAGCATAACAGCTACAACAGTGTGCATTGAGGAAAATGAAAAAAATTTGGAAAGGTTTTGAAAAGTTAGGCGACTTGAGAATAGGAGCCTCTTTGATGGCTCGTTTTATAGATACAAAAGCTTCCAAGGCTTCTGCAGTCCATTCTATCTTTTGTCCTTTCCTCAACATTCTTGCTATGGGTTTGATAATCTCAACAAAGTTAGAAACAAACCTTCTAACAAAGTTAATTTGTCCAAAAAATGACTGTATCGCCTTAACAGTTTTAGGGACGGGGATTTTATCAATAGCTTCTACCCTTTCAGGGTCTATCCTATCCCTTCCTTTGAAACAATATGCCCCAAAAGCTTACCCTCTGTGACAACAAAATTATACTTCTTGGGGTTTAAGCTAATACCATACTTAAGGGATTTTATAAATACCTTTTCCAAATGATGAACATGATCCTCAGCCTTCTTGGAGTAAGCGGTGAGATCATCCTAATACACCACCATGAGAATATTTATCAAATCAGCAAATGCCACATCCATGGCTCTTTGAAAAGTCGCCCCTACATTAGTAAGACCAAATGGCATTCTCAGATAAACATACGTCCCCCAAGGAGTTGTGAATGCAGTTTTGTATTGCTCCGACTCTTTAACCTTGACCTAATTATAACCTGAAAATCCATCCATCATGGACAACAACTCACAAGCCGTCACTTTATGCAATATGGCCTCCATATTAGGCAAAGGATAATTGTCTTTAAGGGAGGCTATGTTTAGATTTCTAAAATCTACACATAACCTAAGGTCTCCATTTTTCTTTCTAATAGGGACCAGATTTGACACCCATGTTGAATGTCTAATTGGCTTAATAATTCCACCATCTCTGAGCTTCACCAATTCCTCCTGCATTTTAGGTTCTAGAGTTGGATTTATAGGCCTTTGCTTTTGTCTAAATGGTTTAGCACTGGCTTCAATGGTATTTCATGTTGAAATAGGTCTTCTCTATATGCTTTCAGATCTTCATAAGACCAAGAAAACACATGTTTATACTTTCTCAACAATTCTATAAGCATTCTTCTAATTGCAGGACTTATCTTTTTACCTATGTACACCTTTTTTGGTGCCATCTCAGTTCCCAAATTAATTTCTTCAATATCATCCCTTCCAACTGGTGTCTGCTTCATTAAAGACCAATCACTTCCATCATATACCCTCTCTAATGCCACCAAGCCTTTAGGAATCTTATTTGTTTTGAGCTATAAGATTTCTTTTCCAAATACTGTCTCTTTTCCATCAACTTCTTCAACAAAGGAATTGAAGTCAATCTC
Organism: Sequoia sempervirens; assembly: GCA_007258455.2. Taxonomy (NCBI): domain Eukaryota; kingdom Viridiplantae; phylum Streptophyta; class Pinopsida; order Cupressales; family Cupressaceae; genus Sequoia; species Sequoia sempervirens. The sequence goes on along the minus strand of VDFB02170617.1, from coordinate 154,835 downwards.
TTGGGCTTCATACTGGTTTATACAGTGGAGGAATTTCAAAAGATCAGTGTCATCATTAAAAACTTTCCAGCTATATACATTATCAAGCACAACAGGCCTTGTTTTGAATTCAATTTGTGACACTCCTGTTAATGTAACATCATCTCTCTTCAATGCTACATTAGCTAGAAAATCTGCCATTATATTCTTCGATCTATCTACCCACTCAATCGAGAAAGCATCAAGCAATTCTATTGTATCCCATACAACATTTCTATATTGCTTTAGTCTTTTGTTTTTTTGCTGTAAACTTCGACTTAACTTGTGAGATAACTAACTCAGAATCTCCTAGAACAGCCAACAACTTTATTTTATGCTTCACCGCTATATTCAATCCAATTAATAGAGCTTCTTACTCTGCCACATTATTTGTGCATTCAAAAGTTAACAAGAATGAATACTTAAATGTAATACCTTCAGGCGAAACAAATACTATCCTAGCTCCATTGCCTTCTTGGCTACAGGCTCCATTGAAATACATCTTCCACACACCATTGTTGTTCTGTGCAACATGCTTCTCCATAGGATCACTATTAGTCAATTATGGTTGTGCTGGTTCTATTTTGAAACTCCCAAGATCAACATCACAAAAATAGTTGATTTGGTCTTGTGGCACATAGTCAATGAGCTGATTCATTCTCAACTCCCTATACAATTTCACTTTTTGGCCATTTACAGGAATGGTTGCATAAGATAGATCAAACTGGACATTTCCACCAATAGTCGTCATCCATTGCCTTGATAAAAGCATACCAAATTGTGGAGGGGTGTCTATCACTGTTATATCAATATTGTAAGCTACTTGAGGGTAAGCAGCTAACTTAACTTCTACATCTTTCATTATACCAACCACAGGAACAGGTCGGTTATCCATTGCATAGCATTTTCCTTCATGTGTATCCACCCACATGCCTAGTTGTTTCAGCACTCCTACTGGCATAATATTCATGGCAGCACCAAAATCTATCATACAATTCCTCAATAATTTATTATTTATGAGTAATGTGATAAAGAAAGGATCAACCTGTGGCAGACTTGTTAATACATTACTCAAGCAGATTTTTGGGATGTTTACTTTATCCTGCTTATTTTTAGCAACCATTTTATTCTCAGTACTTACATGTTTTTCACTTTCATTTGTTATCAATTGCACTGCACTGTCCCTGTACTCCTTAAATTTCATCATTTTGAGAAGTGGGACAGACATCTTTACCCGAGACAAGGCTTGAGTGAAATCAAAAGAAGAACCTTCTGCCTTAATCACTTTCTTTTGTTCTGATATTTCTCCTTTGTTCACTTCTTTTTCTCCTCTACCTGATTGATCAATTTTTTGAATTTCTTTATGTAGCTCTTTTACTGCATCCTTTTGGACAGGATTCTATTTACTTTCTTTACGTTGTTTATTTTCAATTTTCTTTGAAACTCCTTGCACAACTTTCTGATCTTTCATAAAGATACCCCTAGGGACACCTTCATTCTCATTTATTGTCCTACTTCTCAACTAGTACTTATTCTTAGCTTCTTCTACTGCAGCAACAGTCAATCTTTCTATCTCTTCCTCAGTAAGTCTCCTCACATTATTGTGAGCAGGCACCTCAATAGATGGTGGTTCTACATAATCATCCTCAGAGTCAGAAAAAACATGCTGCTCAGCCATATGGACATTGTACCTTTGTTCTACAACATCATACTCATAACCTCCCTCCTCTGAAGATAAGTACCTTTCCTCAACATGGTGAGAAGCATTTGAAGTTTAGTAGATCGTGTGATCTTCTCCACCATCTCCCATTAACACTCCTTCTTCTTGCATTCTTTGAGCTACTACACAATAATCAGGGGAGTGTGGTTTATCACAAACTTCACAAAAATAATTACTATTCACCATATATGTTCCCTTCTTCTTCAATGGATTAGGAGTTTCTTTGCTTCCAGGCCTATCTGTTACAGGTTTTCCATCCTTCCAGTTTGTGTTGTAGGGCATGTCATGCAACCTCGGCCTTGGCCTTTCATTCCTATATGTATTCTCCTGCTTATATTGAAAATTATTGTTTTGTTGAGGAACTCTAGGGTTATCTCTCTTATTCATTATCCCAACAGCCTTTTTGTTATTCTCAATTGTTAATCCTATCTTTTGTGCTTCAGCTAAGTCCCTTGGAAATCTATTTCTCAACTCATATCCTGTTTTAGGGTCGAATGCATTCAGGTAAACACTTAATGCTACAAAGTCAGGTAACTTTGATCCGAGAGGTATTCTATTCTGCAATTTATTGAATCTTTTGTTAAAATCAAAGATTGAATCATTCTGACCTTTCTGAATTCGCATTAATTCATGGAGAGCAGCGTCTGGTGCACTCAAATTCCCAAATTGTTCAAGGAATTGATCCTGAAATATTTGGAGAGAATAAATAGAAGCCATTGCCAAGCTATTGAACCAATCCCTAGCTTCTTCAATAAGGGACATCATGAATAATCTCATTTGCAAATCTTCATAAGGTACATCCAAATCCTGAACGAAGGCATTGAAATTCCTTAAATGATCCTTGGCTATGATTACATTACTTCCTATAAACTTTGGTACTAAACCTCTCCTACTATCGTCCATGGGATAAGGGTATAATTGAAACCCTGCTAGATCAAATTGTCTAATCATGGTTGTATATTGATAAGGAGGAGGATTAGGTGGGTGCTGATATTGGTACATAGGATTATTGTAATGCATATTTTGCTGTGGCACATGACGCTGACTAGGAGGTGGATAATTATTTACATGTTGAGTGGGAATATAAGGTGGGTGATTTGGCTGTCTATGTTGATTCCCAATTTGATGGTGAGGAATCCTTGGTGGTTCAGAATACCCAGCACCATGATTACCCTGTCTATGGGGTGGTACATATTTTGGGGGAAAACTAGATGTGTGAGGAACGTTCTAAGCTTTCTGCAGTTTGAATTCTCTCATTGCTTGAATCATTTGGGATTTTTCTTGCTCTTCCCTTTCCTTTCTCTGAGATTCATACCATGCCCTGACTTCCTCATAACTTAAAGATTCATAATCCTCTTGATGAATTTCCTGATTAGCAGGTCCATTCTGATTACCTCCCATTTTTTGGTCATATTCATATTGAATCCTGAGTCGTTCAGCCTCGAGTCTAGCTTCAAACTCGGCCTATTTCTGAGGGTTGTGAAAAGGATTTTTCTGATCTTTCAAGGTACAAGGCTCTTTAGATGAATTATATTTCCATGTGTCAAAACAATTCTCACCAAAAGGTATCAATGATTTATCTTTGTTTGTGAAGCACATGTCCTCACTTTTCCCTTTACCCTTATCAGCCTTATCATCATTATGTGCCCACTTACTATTAACAGGAGGAGCTCCAAAATGACCTCCCCTAAATTGAGACCTTCTTCCATTCATATTGCAATGTTTGATTCGAGTCGCCACTCACTTTCTTAAAAGTGAGAAAAAGATTGTTACTTATTATTCCTAGCGGAGTCTGTATATAGGACTTCTGACTCTATGATTAAGGCACATATTCTTTGTTATCCCCAGTAGAGTCGCCAATTTGTTAGCTCTCAAAAATGCAGGTTTGAACCATGAAAGGTCGCCAAGCTTTCACAATGTTTTAGGGTAACAAAACAAGGTTTGAAACAATTAAACCTTCTACTCTCTAGGTGCTTCTAGACCTAGGCGACTCAACCTATAACAAATGAAGCAGACTTAACTATTAATCTTTTCTTCATGCCATAATTTTTCCACGATGGTAGGTTGGAATGGACAAAAAAAACAAGTTTGGTACATATTGAATATTAAAATGAAGACTAAACCCTAATATGCTCAATTAACAGATGTAAAAAGTATGAATAAAACTAAATGATGGAAATGGTGAGACCAGTGCCTTATATAATATACAGAGTCAAATGAAATCTTAAACAACTGACTTCTTTCTAGATTCATTCAAATTGTTTAGCACATTTTATTTATTACCAGTATAAAAATGCAAGGTTGTGATTATTAAGTTCTTAATGATCTAAATGAAATTCCCTGATTACTGTGATTAATCAAAAGGATTTAATCCTTCCTTGAAAGAACCTATCAACCAATCACACATATATGGAAAATACGTATTGATAAACCAGACATAAACTTGTTATGTTGATCTAAATAACCAAGTAACATCAATCTTAGAGACAACTCAAATAATTCTTTCAATAGGTACAACACAACAATTGACACTAGAATACGCCAGCAAATCAGATGATTTTCATTGATATCTCCATGGATTCAAAACATACATCAGAGTCTCAGCCCTGTGAAACATGGTGTTCCACTGTATTTTCTATTCTCTATCCTATTCTCCCTATCACTGCACAATGATTTCAAAATGAACATTTATACATTGAGAATACGAAAGGACGCATCCTTTTGTAAATAGAAAATACATATTATAAAACAAAAGATAGAGAATAACTAGGATTTATTTAGCCATAAGTGAGTTTTATTGAGGTGGTCCAAATAATCTTGGTGCTCATATGTGTCCGCATCTCCAATAGCATTTCGGATCGTAACTTCCATCTTGACCATTTCCTCATTTTGCTTACTCACTTCTTCCAATGTTGTATCCTCTGCAGAAGCTATCTTCATGATTTCATTCAGCATTGACTCACATTCATTTTTCCATCTGGTGGCCTCCTTCAAATCCCCATTATCATCAAAAAATGTAATTACAATTTTCTCAACAGCTGCAATTAAGCCCTGTTCATCCCCTTGCAATTCATCATAGAAATTTTGATGGCAATTGATTATATGATTTGCAACTTCAAGTGCAGAACTAGTAGCTTCATCACTTTGAGCCAACTCATGAAATTTCTCCATGATTCATCCATCCATCCTTGTGTGCTCCTTCAATGCAGCAAGAGTATGAGAGTATTTTCCCCACAATTTATTCAACCAGGATGTCAAATGATCCTGCCTCTTCTTGACAATTACAGTAATAGCATCATGCTTTCCTTGAGAATAAGCACTTGACCCTACCCAGTGGTCTTTTGCCTGAGACCTTTCTCCTTGAGTGATCTTTTTGGTTGTCCCCATTGAAACACCAAGTCTTTGAGTCTATCATTTTCTCTCAGCAATTTCTCATTATTTGCTTTATACATTTCTCTATCTTTTATCAATAGCTGAATTTGTGCTTTGTTCAACTTTGCAATATTTACCCCAATATCAGCAGTAGCTATAGGATCAACTTCTCCAGCCTTTAGAATCAAGACATGGCCAAATGCCTTCTCTGTATCAAGTACCACTGATTTCCTATGGGGTCGGTACAAAGCCCATATCAACATTGATCCCTCATCATTATTATACTTGGAGACCGTATACACTTCTGTCACCTTTTCCTTAACAAGCTTATGAGTAGCATTAGTGCCCTTCAATAAACTATCAAAGACCAATGCAGAGTTCAAATCAAGACCAGGAAAGATCATGACACCAACACTCTCCAACATTTTCCTCCCCATTTCAGGAGTCATATTTGCCATTTCATCATCCACACATCTTCTCAACTGAGCCAACAATTGTTCCTCATTTCCAAATGTAACATCATCAACATTGTCTCTTATTTCCTTCCCCTTCTGATTGTACAAGAATGCCTTGAACTCTGGGGAATGTATAAACTCATCATCAGAGACAAATGACCTATACTCCATGTGCCTTATATCAACATCACCACTTTCAATACTTTGTTCTCTAACTAGGCAAACATATTGCTGAGTCCTCATTCTGGATACCTTTTCTATTTTACCCTATGGCACATTAGCTCTTGGTGCTTCCTCATCTCCAGAAGACAATAGCTCAATATCCTATAACCCTTGGTTATATCTTTCAACTACCATTTCTGCTTCATCTTCATCCAGATTTCTGATCACATCATCAAAAGGATAGGGTACATGCTGATACCCTCCAAAGTTAATCCTTTCTTTGGCTGAATTGATATATCCTTCAGGGTTAGTTTTTCCTGGTTGGTCCTCTTTTCATATTATAATGCAATAATCTATCAAGGATTGAGTTATATCCCTCTTTAGCCAACACAATGAAATCACCAAAACACAAAGTACTAGGCATAAAAGCCTGCTTCCCAAAAGAACTGAAATGCATCACACTACAGTAATCCATTTGTCTAATAATTTCCAAATATGCAACCCTGTTTGGAACTGTCCTTGGTAGAATGAGAGGAGCATCTTCAAATTCATATACTCTGATTATTGTAGCTCCCTCCAAACAATACCAGTTTCCCCAGTTATGATCAATAGGCCCATTGAAGTCTTTAGGCCGAAGGAATCTTTTGATCTCATCAGTCAATGAATAATTACAAGGATAATGATACAATTTATACAATTTCTTTACAAAATGCTCTTCAAAATGAATAAAACTAGAACCAGCAAACTTGTTGTCCCAAAAGGCAATCCACAATTGAACAGGAAATGCTTCACCCTCCTTACCAATTTGAGAAATTCTCATTTTAGGAGGCCATACCCCTAACTCCTGTCTGAAATATAACACCATGTGCATCAACAATGAATAATTTCTAAGATGGACAATAGAGGCTCCACTCTTTATAGCCCTGAATCAAGCTCCTTAGAAATATATGAAGCATAATCAAATGGCCTGGAATTGTGATATTGAATATCTGCTGTGATAACCACTGGCACCATTGACATGGATTAAGGAGCATCCATCCCTAACACTTGACATACTAAAAAATATGTGTACTTCATATAGGGTTCAAACAAATCTACATGATAGGGAGGCCCTTCACTTTCTTCCAGAGGTTCTGGCTTGTTACCCTATTTAACCCTATGAATTGGTAACCTCCAACCCTTGTAACTTGTATCCATTCTGGAAAATTCCTTCTGTAACTCCTCACAATTGATTTCCTCATTGTAAAACCCTTTCAATTTGAAAACCTCACCAATTGCTTCTTTTCACACATGTATCTGTGGTTTTTACAGAAGGATCACATATTGCTTTATACTTTGGATCATAATGATCAACAAGCAATTTTACCAATTCAACATTAACAAATACATTAGGGCACACCAATTTCCCTACATTCAACTTCCATGGATTACAGACTGGCTCAAAACGGTTCCTCCTATGGTAGTGGAAATTGAAAAGCTCATACCCTCTTACAGTAATCTAGACATCACCTATGAACTTGCATTTATCATCTAGCTTATCAACTTCTACCCTAAGTTGTGCAGACCTTCTAGCTTTAGGCCCTGAACTAGGTAATTGATCAATGAGGTCTTGGTTCAACCTCTGTTCAATGCCTTCATGCTCTATATCAGTCTTTTGTTTCTTTCCCTTCGACTGACTACTCTCACTAAGCTTTCTACCCTTACCCTTTCCAGAACTAGAAGAATCCATTTTCAAGCTTAGAGAATCAAAATGTGAATAACAAAGAAGCAATTACTTACAGTGTTCTGCCTGAGCTAGACTGAAAAATATCCCCGTTCTCTATTCAGCACGCCAATTCGCCGACAATCAATTCAGAAATGAGGAATTGATTAAAACACTATTGTCATTACTGTTTTATCCCATCGCGCCATTAATGAAGCACGAATGAAGCCTCCTTTGAAACTAGAATTGTCACATCAATTGTCCTATCGATGAGAAAATTTCAAATCTGGGGTGAAATCCCTTTTCAATGTTTATTTCACCATTCACCAAGACACTCTGCGGTCTTACCAACACCTGATATCAACTTGATGGCTATTGCTTCTATTTTTCATGTCGCTGTGACAATTTCAAGTGGGGGAGATATTGCATAGACTTCATAGTGCCAAACCGATATGCATTCTTCAAAGCATTTTCCAATCGCTAAGACATTAATGTTCTCACACCGACCGAAATCCTTTATCTTTATACTCTTCGCCGTAACCTACAAATGTTGAGGAGACGTCTCATAGACTTCATCCTACTTCACTGAAAGTCTTCATTTTCCTTAGGTCGCCAAGACGAATTTATACTCTTGCCGATGAAATTTTCATTTCACCCGCTTCATTGTGACTTTCAAAGTCGGGGATATGTTATGTAGATACCTTTGCATCTTACCGATATGTACTCTTCAATGTATTTTCCAATTGTTAAAACAAAATCACCCTTTCACCGATGAATTCTCATTTCAGCGTGTCTACCAAGTTTTCTCACCAAAGAAATATACCCAACCATTGAAACAATACTTTCGGCAAGACAATGAACCTTCAGGAAGACTTATACCGACACCAAATGTCTTACCGAAATCACTCCTCCAAATTACTCCTATTCGGAAAAACTCACCCCGAATTACCTGTCGGTATAATATTCATACTTCGGTGAAAATTATACCGAAAAGTTCCTCTCTCGGCAATGCAAATCTCTATTGGCCTAAGTTTTAACTCGGCAAGACTCTATAGCTTCTCACTGATAACCCTTTTGAATACCCTTAAACTTGATTAGGCCAAACAATGACCACTTCGCTAAGACCTTCCCCGATGCACATAAGCCTTACCGAGTCATTTATTTGCAAACCAGTCAGTAAGAAAAAATGACTTCATTATGAGTTCACGCCGATACCAATCAGTTTGGCCGAAACAACCCCTTTATGCATTAGTTGGTATGACATATTGTCTTCGCCCTGACATTACACCGATGCCCCAACATATGCCCATATATATTTTTCTGGATGCCTTTTGGCAAGAAAAATTAGTTCACCGAAGCATTATCCCGAATACCTTTAGCTTGATCAATACACTTCTACATGTACTGGTCGGCAAAACACAATGTATTCGCTATGACTTCACTCCGAAAATGATTCCCTTTGTCGAGATGACTCCTTTTGTCACCGAAACAAGAAAATTGTCTTGCCGATAGTCTGCAACAAACATATATTAGTGAAAAATCAGGTCGGGGGGACTTTTACAATGTCTTGTCGATTCGGGTCTTTTAATGAAAAATGAAGGACTTGATGGACTCAATGAATTTTATGACAGAAAATAAGCAAGACAATACAAAGAGGGAATTTTATTCTTATGATGAGGACTCAATGCTGGAACTCTTGAATGAAATAGACTGTAAAATTTCAAAATTTTACAGTTCTAACATAGCCTATTTCTATCTTTTGTGGTAATACAAGTGTGATTAACATTTCAAAGAATCTAGTGATGCATTCAAGGACAAAGCATATATCAATCAGGTATCACTTTCTGAGAGAGAAGGTTATGGAGAATGAGGTGAAGCTTGAATATGTACATACAAAGGATTAGATTGCTAACATATTTGCTAAGGCTCTTCCTAAGGATACTTTTGAGTATCTTCGATAGAAGTTGGGGGTTACTGGCACTCCTTCTTTGAACTCACTTTACGAATACAAGAAGCATGCAATTCTTCCCTTAACCCTTATATTTTGAAACTTCATGGTGACATCTAGGGAGGGGCTAGAATTTCTTTTGAATAAATTGTTGCCCTACAAATGAGGATTAATAAAATTAGAAAGCATGATCCTGAGAATTTTATTCATAATGTCAAGATAAAGTATAAACTTGTTGCATTTGTGCATGAATATGCTCCCATTGAGGATCTTATAAAAAAATTCCCCTCATCTTCAAAAGCCACATAAATAAGAGAATAATGGGTTAAGGTCCAAATGGAAAAGGAAAGAAGAAAAGGAGCATACCCTTCTTACAAAGGAGCATACACAAATATCCAAGATATAATCTCGAGGATAATGATAATGCTTGACAATACAACTAGTCTACTAGCAACTACGCTACTCAAAGTCCCATATAGAGATGAACCTAGTGCTTCATCATCCCAAGGAGCAGCTATAGTGTAGAAAATTGTCACGCTTACCAATATCACATTATGTTTTGTCCCCCTAATTTATTGGACTTGATTAAGCTCCTAATTTTCCAAATTATACATTCTAAGGCATAATTTTTACCATTTTTCGAAGGATTACAAGCATTGAATAAATGCATCCAATTGTTATTTTTCTCCCTACTAAGTGTGTCCTAAAAATTTGGGCCAAGATCCATTCACCCATGGGTGAATGGGTTTTCCTTCTTAGCCAAGACCTAAATTCAAATATGTTGGTGGAATTTTAACTTCCAAAATTCAAATTTCAAGTGTTGGCTTTTGAAATTTAATTTTTGGGAACTTAGATCAATTATATATAAATACCTAGTTATTTTATCATTTTAAAAAAGGTAGAATTAGAACAAACATTCATGAGAAAATACTATTTTCAAGAGAAAATTAAGAGTAGTATTTCAAAGATTTATTGCAGCAATTCAAGATCCAACATCATGTCAAAGTTTATATGTGTTCATGTTGTTATTGCTTTGTGAAGGATAACATTTGTGTGCAAGTCTCCAAAACACTCAAGAATTAAATCAAGAAAGATCCAAATCCTTGAGGAGATGTGTATGACTTTAGTCCTTCAAGGCAACCATTGAAGGGTGGCGAGTTATAACACATTGTGATTTCATCATTCCTTCCTTTCCATTATCATTTATCATTGACATTTTCCATAATGGAAGTGGAAACACTTACACAAGGTTTGACTAAGGAAAGCCATCAATGGCCCAAAATTTCTTTTCTTTTTGAATGTGTAGGTTATATAGTTGAGGAGGATCAAGGGAAGTTTGAAGGCAATTCATTCATTGTTGTAGTTTTTGTCATCAAATTTGTCAAGCCACGAAAACTCACCTATAGAATTAACTAACGATATTCTAAAAATTTTGTAACTTGGAATTAGGAGATCAAATCCATCATTAGATGACTTTACAATTAATTTTAGGACTTGTCATCAAAGACGCATTTTCCCATGGGAGATTGAGTCCCTCTGCACATGCCAAACCCATATTTTGGTGATCTAGGTACACATCACTTTGCATCCCCCAGATACACCTACAGATAGATATTTCAATCTATTTATCTTTGGGATATTGTATTTTTTGTACTATGTCATATAGTCCAATTAGGTTAATCATTTCAAATCATTTCCAATTCATTTCTAAGACTCAAAGGGATCATATCCAGGTCTAATTGACTCACCTTTGAGGTTGAAAGTCAATCTATGCACCTTGTTGACTTGCATCCTAATGAAACCCTTGGAAAAGTGGAATTAATCCTTGATTCTTTTTACTTGAGACCTAGGATACCTTTTTCTATGTTTCATTTTGGTAAACTTGACATTTGACATTGTACCTTTTTTATTGGGTAGTCTTTCAAACCTTAGATCTAGGTTTTGCATAATTTTGTCTTGCATTCCTTATTTAGGGTTTCATATTTGCATCATAAAAGTCATAAAAATAAAAAAATATTGCATCATAGCTTGTATTAGGGTGTGTTTCAGTTATTTAGATCAAATTTTTATCTTAAAATTACATTAAAAAAAGTGTCATTTTATTCCAAATTTGTCATACATTTGCATTTGCATTACATTGGAAAATTTTAGAAAAACAATCATTGTCCAACCTCTTTGTAGATAGGAACAAAAACCTTAAACACAAACTTAGACATTAAGTTTTTCAATTTTTAAAACCTTGAACAATGACTCAGATGCTCATGGGCAACCCTATCCTTGTATCTAGGTGCATCAATAGTCTTTTTCACACTTGTTTGTCTCTATCTAGGTGCATCAATAGTCAGTTTGTTTGTACTTGCATATCTCAGTTTGAAATTCATACCTACATATTCTAAATTATTTTGAATTTAGTTCATCTGGTGAAAGAAAGTGCATTATTTGTGTTCAAAAAATTGCATTCAAAAATCACCATTTTTCCGGTCTTTGCATCTTGCAATCAATCAATTATTACATTTTAGATCTAAAGTTTGCATTCAAACTTGTTTAAATATCTTCAACATCATTGCATACTTACATTTCACATCAAATTGGGATACATTAAGTGAATTCTAGAAATTTAGTTACTATTACAATTGTTTGCAAGTAGAATCAACATTCTTAAACAATGTAGTAAATAGTCAAACTTTGAACTTTAAGAGCCCCTAACTAGGACCCAAACGCCCTTGGGAAGCCTTGTCCTGCTTTTCTTGGCAACACAAAATTTCTCTAAGATTTATCTTACTATGTTTCTTGTTTACTCTTGTTGTTTGCTATCTATTTTTGAGTGTTTGTTGTACTTATTTAGTTGTTTGGTGTTCATCTTGGTACACTTTTGGTGTTGTGAAACTTGGATGAGTTTCATAACCTGGTGTCCTATTGCCAATGCTTCAATGAGATGTAGTTCTATACTTATGGAATCCCACGCTGGCTTTACATCTATTTTGGATCATTAGTCTTCTAACTCTTTCATTACAAGTTTTTTCAATATTCAACCCATTTTGGACTCTATTCTTGATGTCACTATACCAATGACAACCTTAAGAAAACCCACCTTTATGGATATTGAAACTATGGTTTCCCATGTTCCCGAAGACAAATTACAAAGATTGGACAAATACTTAGAGGGAATTCAAAACTATGTAAGTACTAAATTTTTAGCTAGTATTGTTGTCCCTATTCTAGAAAACATGAGGAAATTGATTGGTGATTCCCATGGATTAGAGGTTTAGTGTGGCCTAGCCTATATAGTTTATAACATCCCTACTACAGCTAGTTGTGCTCAAGCATTGATGTACATTCAAAATCAAGGAGGAAGTCAAGTCTCCCTCTCTATAACCATAGCCTCTATTCCTACATACACAAATCCAACTGTTGCTTCAACAATACAACCAAGCATTGGCATAATTTCAATAATAGTTATTTCCATTGGAAATCCTTATGGTTTTGGATATTCACATGTCACACCTCAAGATCCATCCCCACTCATAAATTTGCAACATAGTATCTCACCTAACAAATACACACTTCCACCATAATCACCTTATTCCCAAAACATTTCAAACAATGATTTTGTCGTAAACCAACTCTTGCAAAATGTGACATCACTTCAACAAAAAATATTAACAATGAACCAAAACTAAAATGGACAACCATCATAGTTTATTAAAAGGATCCCATTCTTACTTGAAATATTGAAAGCACAAATGCCACAAAACATAAAGATGCCTCAATTTGACAAGTATAATGGTAAAGGGGATCCTAGAAATCATATATTGGCATATACAACCTTATGTAGTGACTTTATTTTTGAGGATTAGCTCTTGACTAAACTCTTTCATAGGTCATTGAAGAAAATGGCTTTGGAATGGTTTTGTTTATTGCCGAATAATTCAATCCACTCATTTAATGAGCTTGTTGATGCTTTCCTCAATAATTTTCAAGTCAACATTGGTCCTAAGATCAACATAACTAATTTAATGTGATGCAAACAAAGGCAACGTAAAAAGATTACAAATTTCATAAACCTCTATCAGTTGATAATATTATCACAAGTTAATCTAACTCTTCCTGATGCAGATATCCAAAGAATGTTCATTGAAAACTTAAAAACTGACATAAGGGACATCATCCTATTAATGAAATTTGTATCCTTTATACATTTGTGTACAATGCTTCGTGATGATCAAAATTCGATTAGTAAGTATGAAGAGGCATCTTCATCAACTCATGCTAAGAAGTTTGAATCCATACCCCATAACAACTACCAACCATTCAAGAAGCAAAACAAGAACTTCATAAACATAAATACATACCAAACAACTAATCATGTTGAGCCTCAATTTGTTTCCATAAGTTCAATCCCATACCAATTTAGAGAAAAATATAGACAGTTTACCCGCTACCTAATTCCCTCCATGTGATCATGCTACAACTTTTGAGTAAGAACCTAATTTGTTTTCCTTCGATTAGACCTATGGACACAACCAAACCTTTACCTCCAAGTTTTAATCCAAATTACTTTTGTCAATATCTCTACACAAATGGACAAGATATGGAACAATGCATGCATCTTAAAAATCAAGTTCAAGACTTCATTGATTCTAATCACATTCAATTAGGTGGTGTTAATTGTAGAGAGAATAAGTATGTTGCCCCACCTAACCAAAATTTGTAAATATTTACCAATCCAATGCCTAATCATTCAACCAACTTTGTGCAAGCTTGTGATGTTAAGAATGATGAGATGAATATTGATAGTACAACTAATGACATAAATAATGATTATAATAATAATGAGGATGGTATACAAACAATGGTTGGTTTTGTAGGTGTGCAACCTCGTAAGGGTCAAACCACCATATCATTTGGCATTTCTTTCACTAATTATGATGCACTTAAACATGCACTTGATGGTCCTCTCTACATTGTTGGTTGTGTCAATGAAAAACCTGTACAAGGAATACTCATTTATCCTCCATGTGTATAGAATGTGATCATTGAGGAATTATTGTTTTTGCAAGAGCTTTATCAAGATTCATATGAACAATCAAAAGCATGGATAAAAACTCATAATGGTTTTGCTTTCCCTATGATAGGTTCCATCACTCTTCCTCATATCAAAATAAATTTTATGTGAATTGCATATTATTCCAATTATATTAGACACTTGTGTTGTAAGGCCCACCACACAGTGGTGGATTTTTATGCTTATGATCAATTATTTTGATCATCTAAGTCCTAGTATTTTACTAAGAACCCTCAATATGGTGTAACCTGTTAGGCCTTTCAACACATGAATTATTGTACCTAATTAATATTGAGGGTAGACCTGAGGGCACCATGTAGGTAGTTTGCACCATAAGACTTTATTTTAAATTAGGCGCATGAATCACAAGTTATGATTTTGAGAATTGATATGCCTGGTGTGTCAAGCCATCATGATGCCTAGTTGGGAATGTATGATGGTCTAAATTAATTGTATTATGATGCATGTGTAGATTGGGAAAATTTTATGATGATAACTTATTTACATAATGGTGAAATTAGTATACTAGATAGCTAGGAGAATTTTAATGTTATGAGAAATAATCTGGTTAGAATCTTAGGAAGATTATGAAATGAAATGTAAGTGTCTTTGCAAAGAAATGGATGCATATTATGCGAATTCAAGAAATGTGCTTTAGAGGTTTTGTTGACTTAACATTGAGAATGCGATGTTGGGAGAATTAAATGAAATTATATGGTTAAAATATGATAATTATAAAACTTGAGAATTATGTTTGATTTTGAAAAGGAATATACTACTTTACTGTGATGATTTTAATTGGTTGATTTTGAAAATTAAAGTATGATTTAACACGTTAATGTTTGTGTGTTTCCAATTCAGTTGCTTTGGATATAAGATTCTATGAAATGTATTGATGTGTGAAATGATTGTGTAGGTTTACTTCTATGTCCAATGGAATTAGAGGTATCCATGGGAACCGAATGTCAAGTACCCATTTAAACCAAACCATAGTCCATTTGGAGGGACTATGGTTTCATAATGTAACATGTAATTTTTGTAATGTGGAATTATGAATGATTATTATTAATTTTTTGTCTTGGCCAATCCGATTAGGATGTGATTTGACATACTTGATGGATAAAATTAGATCTAACCTTTTTGGTCTTTTGGGGGGTTGAAAAGTCATGTTTTTTAATGTATTTTCATGGGTTTCAGATCTCTAAGGCGGGTACCTATGGGTTGGGTACCTTTGTAGCAAATTTTTTTGATCCAATCCCTATGTATGACACTTTTTTACAAGACTTAAAGGGCTTTGACAAGTTTAAGGTGTGGGGAAATGTGATGGAGACTTGTCACATCTCATTTCCACTTCTCCAAGCTCATTTATGAGCTTTGGTAAGCTCACAAGGTGCCCACACATGTGTGAGCCAACTTTGTAAGGCTTGTGAGATAGAGTGTACATGTACACTCCCCACCTCCCAAAGACACACATGTGTAAGAACTTGTGGGAGAATATGCTTTGGAGAGTGAATGGGAAGGTTACAAATGTCACCTCCCCATTCAAAGAGTTCAACATTAAATTCCTATTTATCATCCACTAAAAAATGAAGTTAGAGGTTCTCAATTTTTAGGAGGAGGATCTTGAATTTAGCTTACTTTGAGGATTTGGGTGAAAAGAGTTGAAGGAAGAAGCTTGGAGCTCTCCCTCAACAACCTTACCTTGGAAATTTGCTTGTTGAGGTAGGCATCATGTCCTATGTTTTGTGTAATAGTTTTGTTGAATGCACAATTGTTCTTATTGAATTATTTGTGTTCATGTGTGTTGTATAATGGGATGTGTGTGTTGGATATTTCTCCCCTTCAAGAAGAGAGAAAATCCATGTGGGGGATTGATAGAGGATGAACCATCTTGTGGTATTCTCACTTCTTGGGAGTGAAATGGGTATGAGTAGCCATTATATTATGTATTTGGAGTTTGGGTGTTTATTTTGGAGATACAGAGGCTAGAAATGATGTAAAAAGGATGAAATGAAGTTATCATGTTATAATTCTAAAGATCTATACCCCTTGATTTAAGTATCTGCTAGTCTCTCCTTAGAAGAATCCAAGAGCGGGTTCTTATGTGTGTTAAAAACCCTTAGGATGGGTGTTTCTATGTGTATGTGTGTCCCCTTGCTTGTTTTTTTTTTTTTGAGATTTTTTTTTTGTGTACCAAGTTTCAATGGATGCCTTCTAGCTCAGGGGTGACTTGCTTCAAGCCTAGGATGGATGGTGAGCTTTACTGAGACCTTGGAAAGTTTTACTCTTCTTGTGCAGGTTGGAAACATGCAACATTTGAAGATATTATACTACTTGTATTCTTAAGGACAAGTTGTAAACTTGTTTTAGCATAAAATAAAGATGCCCTTGTTGTGAGCTTAAAAGGTAGTATTCCGAACACATGCATATAAGAAGGAATAACAATTCTAGTATTCTCTTTATTTCCTAGAGATGTTTTTGATTAATGATAAATAGGTTTTGAAGGGTGCCTAAAACCCTGAACAAAAAAGACAGTGATAGTAAAGATAAGACAAATGACTGCCCACCCAAAAGCAACAAAAAACTAGCTAAGTAATAGTTCATCAACACACCATCAATAGTCCAAAACATCCAAAAAAAATAAAATAGAAAGACATGCCACACGGCCATTAGAGCAATTCTTTAAGCATTTTAGCCGCCTCCAAATCCTTGGCCGCCAACCTATCACATCATATCCATGATTTCTTCAACATCACAAGCAAGGTCCTTCTTACCTTTCTTTGTTTTGCTCCTACTATGCACACTCGACCCAACAACCAAATCAATACAATGCACGTCCATCCTAGCTCCCTCCCTACGAACCAAGTTCTCTTGGTCTTCAAATAGTCCCTTCTCGGTCAGCTCTTTCGCTTTTTGATTGAGGAAAACCATACCCTCAGCTGAAGCCTCCAACTTCTCTTTGTTGATGTTAATAAGTGTGTCCAAGTCCCTACGAAGCTGCCTATTCTTCCTTTCTAGCAAATTCAATCTCTGACCATAATCATTCTTCAGGGTAGGAAGCTCATCCACCATACAACCGACATTGGCATTCAAAGATCTATTAAGCCCAAAAATAGACTCCTACTCCTTAAGACTACAAAGAGTGGAAATGTTACACCTGGCGATGGTATCATGCTTGTTATGGAGGTCTTGCATCTCTTGAACAAGCCACATGAGTAGATTAAACAAGATATCAACCCCTTCTTTAACTAGACTCGATGCTTGAGAATAATTCATCGCTCCCCAAAACACACCCCTGCCCTGGTGCGAGCCAACTGAAGGTTCCTCCCCCTGAGTTGACTCTTCAAGATTGACCATTGAATTCCTCTTACCAGCAACAGGGGACCCACCAATACTAGAATTCTCACCTTGAATATTCCCTGCCATCTCCTAAATATTAACTTCTACCACCTTAGCACGGCCCTTTGGCCTCTTACTAGTAGAACCCTCAATGACACCCTCTAAAACCTTCAACTTGCATTTAGCACGCAGAGCAACTTTGGAGGTTGAGGGCTTAACAACACCCATCGAAGGAGTGTAGTCCAAATAAGTGGCATAGCCATCAGACTAACCCTCTGACTCCTCTAACTCTGTACCATCTGAATCTTGTATTTCTTCAATCCTACATTTCACACTTGCCTTCCCCCTCTTCTTAGAAATAGGGGACCGAGGGTTTCTAATAATGCAATTAGATTTAATAAACTTAACAATAAGCAACATTAAACCTTCATGCAAAAAGGGATTCATTGGGTTTTTTCTATAATTCACAATACGCTCTTCTAGAGACATCAACAGGTAAAAAGAGAAAGACACCAACTTACCATGGCAGAAGTGGTTGAGCAACACAAAGTGATGTCCATAGAGCGAGCTGTATATTTTCCATCAAGAGTGAAGTAGCATATCATTGCCACTGCAACCTCCCACCAAATAGGTTTAATCTTGGTTCTATCATAGCCCCCACAATCCAAACGAACCATTTTAGCCCTTTCCTTGTCACGAAGGAAATTATGTTTGGCAGTCTGCGAAATGTTCTTGTCCCTATAGAATTTTTTTCCTTGCATAGACAAACCCATGACCTCAACAATAAACTCTTTGTTAATGGTAGTATCCCTACCAAACATACTCACCACATGGCCATGCCAAATGTCAACAAACTCCTTAGAAACTGAGGATTTAGAACCATTCAGTCTCTCCATGAAAGGAGTAACACCACCACTCTGCAAGATTTCCCAAACTCTGGCATTGGCTCTAGTTTCCTCACAAGACAACAGCTTCGTTCGACACCTATCTCCGCCCATCATTGAATTGTTTGTAGAAAGAAAGCACAACCAGAACAAACCAAGGGCAATAGACATAAAACCACCTAGAAAGCGTGCGAGGTTACCAAGGGTAGTACGTAAGGAAATAATGAAGAAGACGCTTAGACAACTCAGCTGAAGAAGGCCACAATTACCAATGAGCATTAGATGTGCGAGAAGTCTAATCAAGCAACAAACTTCATGATACCCATGCAAACCCAATACCAAGGAAGTGGGCATAAAATTAATGAAGTTCATTAAGAATAAGTCTCCTTAAATCAATGGGAAGGACATCATCCTCCTCCCACGATCTAGCCGATGACACACCATAATTAGTCAGCCAATCAACGACTGCATTAGCCTCTCTATAGGCATGAGAGATGTAAATTTCATCAAATTCACCACATAAAGAAATGACATCCAAAATAAAATTATTAATAGAACATGAGGGAGGAGACCTTTCCTTAAGGAAATTCACAATGTTTAACGAATCACCTTCAATCCAGAGTTTAGAGATCCTCATATCCCTAGCCAATTTGATGCTATGATAGGCAGCCACAACTTCAGCAAGGTGGTTTGTTATTTCCTAGAGATGTTAAATGTGTGAAAGGGGCCATTTAAATATAGAAAGTTTGTTATGTAATTCTTGAGAAAAAAAATGTAAAATTTGTGTAAATAGGTGTATAAATATACTTGCAAAAAAAATACATAGTAAATGTTTGGAAAAATTATCTCCCCTGCATCTATTGAGTTGTGTAAGGAATATTAAAAGAAAAATTTCCCTTAAGCCATTGAAGTATAAAATTCTCACTAGGTTGCAGATTAGTATAAAGGATTGTCTTAGACATATAAGTAGTTGTGGATAACTAGGTTGTTTTCAGATGCCTGTTGTCTAAAGGAGTACCTTGTAAATCATTCATCTAGCATCCTATTAGTATAGGGGAGCAGGTTATAAATTTATTTTACAGAATGTAGATCCCATTAATTTACAATATAGTCTTCATATGCATGCATCGTTGTTTTCAATGTAGCCTTCTTGTTTTTTGTTGTTTGAAAATTAAAAATGATAGAGTATCCTTTGGATCTGTATGTTATATAAAAACAAGATATAAAATCGTAATGTTTTAAAAAAATAGTTTCCTGGTAAATTTTGGTGAATGTGTACTCTGTTATTTAGACTTCCTACAAATCTTGAAGTGTATTTCATTAATCCATATGAAAAATAAGGAGAGAGAAGAAGATTAAACTGTTTATGGATTGTATCCAAAACATGCCAAGGAGAATAGCCCATTTCATTGTTTAAGAATAAGGGCTGAGTAGCACTGTTGTTTATTTCTCTGCATGGTTGTGAAAGCTCAATCTCTACCTTAACATTGATAAAAAAAAACATAACTAAGGATATTTATATGACTTTAGGTATATGTGAATAAGTTAAACTAATCATATCTATATGATAAGCAGGAAAGACAAAGAGATGGCCTTTGGTTTTAAATCCGCACGGTATACCAAATTTGACATTATTCCCTGCTACATGTCATACTCTTTAAAAGAAATTACAGCATATAAAATATTAGCTTAATGCTAACACATTTTTTTATTAATATTTTATAAATAATAATAGTTATTTTTTTTATACTAATAGTAAAACATGCAAAATTAATACACAAAATTGGTAGTATTAGAATATTAGTACTCATTAATATTAGCAAAGGATAATAATAATAATAGAAGAGGGCACTTCACAATTTGGTCTAAGACTCTAATGCCATTTGCATTTAATGAAAACAATATTGAAAATGTTGCTAGTAAACATAAGGATTTAGTAAGATTTATATGTTAGCGACAACAAAATTGTGTTCAAAATAATTTTAGACTTAAGAGATGTACTAATAATACAAGTGTAAGGACAATGATAAATATGTCATTAATGTCATTACCAAGAGGGACATTAACCTTAATATTATTATTATTCATGATTGTTAATTTAAACTATAATATTAGAAATTGAATCAATGTTCATATTAAGGAAAATGTTAATGTTAATAACAATAGTTATTAATACAAACATTGGATTGTGGTAGAAAACTATATTCGAGGTTGTTCAGTGTCAATATTGTTAGTATTGATAATAATAGCTCTGGTAAGTTAATGTCGACATTATGAATACTAGTATTAGAACTAGGGCCCTTCTCATCATCACTTGAGGGTGTCCACAATGGGCTCCACACACTTGCTCAGTCATTAACTTCACTCCCTACTCTAGGCTTCCTATCACTGATGACATTGTAAGAACACTGTCATCCGATGTGTATAGTTTAGTTACCATGTGGAACATGGTAAGGCCTTCAAACGAGTATTATATGACATCAAAAAAAATTTAAAAATTGATAGTTTTTTTTTTTCCGTATGAGTAAATTATGGGCATTACATGTGTACAATCAACAAATTGATTAGTATATTGAATGCATTTTTTAAAACTATAATGGCTTGAATTTGTACCCTTAAGCAAGTTCCACATTTACACTACCTCCTACCTTAGAGAATTAAATTTGATAATGCAATCCCTATTTCCGACATCTTTCCCTGTCCACTTGGCAACTTTTTTATGTGTTGGTGGGTGATATTTTGTCTGGGAAGCTAGCGCAATACACAAACGTCTATAGGGCACATTGTTGTCCTAACAGGATTCCCACCTCTGGAATCAGCAAAGGCGTTACACTCCATTGGATGGGAAGTTTAATTTTTGCTACCCCTCAAACTGACTTCGAATAGCTCCTTTGCCTCCATTTTTCTTTCAAATTGCTATCTCCTTCATTCAACTCATCTTTTGGACATTCCTCTTGATCATTCTCACCATCTACATAGTTCTACACTCACTTTCAGCTCCTTCAAGCATCACTACCTTCATTGAAGTTGCAATTAGTTATGTTTTTGTGGGCTCATTCTCCTCATTGTTGTGGAAACATTGGTCTTGGAAAGCTTGTGAGCTTGCTCCTTCCTCCATTTTCCTTGAGAGCACATGGTTGAGAAGGTGATATCCTTCCATCTTCACTCACTTTGTATTATCATATTGATATTGTAGCATATTATTATTTACATATTGCTTGGTATCTCCATTTCAATACTCTCCTTTATCATATTTCTACAATCGTTGCTATCCAGTTATCCATGGAGGTGGACACACCAAAGCAAGGGATTGACTGAGGCAGTCCTCTAAACACAACCCCAACATTTTATCATTCTTGTGTGTGTAGGTTGTTTGTCAAGTGAAGACTTTGTAGACCTCAACTCACGAGTTTGAAGGTCCATTTATACCACCTTTCTCTTGTCAAGTTCTAGCTTAGTATTCTTAAAGTATTCTTCTTGTTGTGCTATTGTTTCTACATTGTCCATCTCTATCATAGCATAAAACCTTGTTGGTCAATTTGTTAGTTAGTTCCCTAGTGTTTCTATCTGTATTTTATACTTTCTACCTATACGGATGTTAGCGCACAATTGAGACACTAGCGCGCCACGCTGGAGTCTGTGTCTTGCACTACCATCCCCAAGTAGTGAAGTTGTTTAAGTTGCAAACCAAACCCTAGGATTCAACTTGTTTGACCCCCTAAGACATTTTGGTTAGCAAAAGGAAAATGAAAAGCTAGTTGTCCTACCTTTTCACCCCTTAAACCATAAACCTTTATAAATCATTCATCTAGCTTGAGGTCAATTATGGCAACTTGTTGTTTGGGGACCTCCCATGTCCTAGGGTCTTGAGCAGTCAATCCCCCTCCTCTACATTTTGGTGAACCTGACGTGAACATTGTAGCGTCTATTTCTCCACATCAAGAATCTTCCTCTCACACCTCGTGAAGGTTGCATATTTCAATTTTGTGAAGCTTTATGAGCTTTACAACCCAATCTACAACTTTCGAGTACATTGTCAGAAGGAGTGTGCAACATCTAGAAACGGGTTTCTCGAAGTTCACTACTGGTTTTACCTCTCAAAAGATGGTTTCAGGAGTAGAGGTGAGTTTCTTTGGGGAAACCACTTATACTCCTACCCCTCCTATTTCTCCTACGGCCCCACCTTTGAACAATGATGATGCTCTCACTATTCCTACAAAGCATCTCATTGCTCTAGATAGGAGGCTGTTGGATCTAACAAATCATTTGGGGAAAGAATGGAACATGGCTAGGTCTGCTAAGGTTTTCAATGAGATGAGAAATATGCTGGACAAAGATTGGGTGGGCTTGGAGCTCCTCCGAGACATCACTAAAATAGTGGAAATGTGTTTCCCCTCATACAACCTCGAATTAGGTGTTACCTGAGGTTTTGGGCCCAAAACCTCTGGAAGAAAAATAGGAGTTTCAATGCTTGTAATGTTGGTGTACATGACCGAATCAGGCCCTTCCTTCAACGTAACCCTAGTGCATGAGGTACCTCCAACCATGAAAGTAAATAGAATCCCTATTGGTTTAAGCCCTATTCCTTCTAACTCTAGCAATGGAAACTCTTGGAGTCATGTTGTCTTTGGTGATGGAAGCCTTGGTGGAATGGGGGGCGGTGGTTCTAGCAGCTCTGGTGGTTCCAGTGGTGGTTCTAGCAGTGGTCCCACTAGTCCTGTTTCATCATCTAGCCCGTTTTTGAATGCTCTACTATAGAATATGGGCCAGATGCAGAATCAACTGGCAAACTTATCCCAAGCCACCTCTCATTCAATTTTCTAGCCTTTCTTTTTTCATAGTCCTTTATCCATAGCAATTTTGCATACTGCTATCTCCTAGGGGATATAGATTCTAAAGTTCAAGAAGTATGGTGGTAAGGGGGATCTACACACATGTGTTTGCATTAAATTCCATGTGTATGGATTTCTTGAACCACCATGATGCTTTAATGGCTAAATTGTTCCCAAGATCCCTCAAGGATATAACCCTAGAATGGTACTGTTTGTTGCTTGAAAATTCCATATTCTCATTTGATTAGCTTGTGAATCAGTTTCTCTAGAAATTCCAAGCAAACATTGAGCCAAAGATGGCCTTCTCAGACCTCGTCAGATGTAAGCAAGGAGAGGAGAAGATAACCAATTCCATTGCTTGATATCAAGTGTTATTTTCACAGATATCTTATCCTTTGCTTGACTCAAATGTGCAAAAGGTTTTCATCGACATCCTACAGAGGTCTTGGAAGGAGAAGTTTTCTTTGATGAAATACCCCTCTTTTGTACATCTTTGTGTCGAATTGTGGGAATACCAATAGACGATTCTGTAGTTCAGGGGATCTTCCTCACATTCATGTCCTGAGGGTAGGTCCATTGTATTGATCTTTGGTAAGGGTAATTTTTTTGTGAATGTAGTTGTTGTGACTACTGACAAAGGCTTCAAGCACAACAAATAGTTCACAAAGTTATTAGAATCATACACTTTTATTCTAAAGAAGTTACTAAAGGACAAAGTGATAACCTTTCCAGACCCTCAACCCCTTATTGAACCTTACCTCGACTGGTACAAAGAGAACACATTCTACCAATACCATCAAATCCTTAGATATGATACCGAAAGATGCATGCACCTATGTCACGAGATACATGATCACATTGATGATGGTACTATCTACCTTGATGGAAAAAAGTAGAATGCAAATAAGTTTGTGGCAAAGGCTAATAGTGAGTTATAGATCTACACGGATCCCTTTCCACCCCACTCTTCCAACTTAATTGTTGAACCTCTTGGTTCTGCTTCCCCTGAGTTCTCAAAGTATGTAAACGTGGTTTCATTTACGCCTATTCATCCCGTGCAAGCCTATGACAAAATCATCATCTATAACTTTCACCTCACAAGACTTGCCTATGAACATGAACAAGCATCCTTATCCTCTCTACATTCATGCTCGCATCAATGGGAACATCGTGACTGGTGTTCTAATTGACCCTAAAAGTCATGTGAACGTAGTGATAGAGGAAACTATTCTCTTAAATTTTCTACATAGGGAGAAGTATGAAAAGTTGAAAACCACAATATGTATGCACGACAGACTCTTGGTCCCTCTAATTAGATTTATCACCCTATTAGTCCTAGTAGGACTTAGGACTATAAGTGCTCTTTTCGATATCATCCCAGAGTCTGACTTTTTCATAGTGAAGCTAGGCATCCCATGGCTAGTTTCCATTAACACAGTGCTCCGGTAATTCATAAATTTTTAAATTTTTCTCATGAGAGATTATTGCACGCTGTGTACAACATTGGAGATAAACCTCTAGTGTCACGTGGGGCCTATTTGTTAGATCACTTATAGAATGCCCCTATTGGTTTGCTTCCTTCAAGGACAGACCTACTGTATCACACCTAGGTTAAATACAAGAATGGGGAATAGTGTTGAAAGTGACCTACCCTATCTCCCTTTATACTATTTCGGTTAAGGCTTCTATGATTGCACAACAATAGGTTGCCTCCTCCTCTCAAAAGGGGAAGGGGAAGTTTGCTCATACCTAGGATCCTTCATCTTCTTTTTTTGTTTCATTCGCTTATGCCTCCTACCCTTCTATGGCACCTTTGGCTTCTACTCCCATGCCTCGCATGGGGAGTCTAATGGTGCCCAATTGGCAGAAGGCCAAGCATTAAGTATTTGAGCTTCTCGTCTTACCAAAGGTGTCGAGGCTCGTTGTATATGGTAAGGGGAAGGGCCCTTGTGGAGTTTCCCCTACATCTCGGCCTTTGCAGCCTCCAACTACTCCTACCTGTTGAGTAGTGAATGGGAAGAGGCCCTTTGGAAAGTTGCCTAAGTATTCTTCTCCACCTGTTTTAGTCTCCACTCTTGCACTTCCTACTCCTACCCCCATCTAGGAGGCTGCCCTTCCACTGGAAATGGTTTTGGAGGACACGCCTATGGTGGAATAGGAGCCTCTTGCTCCTTCTCAAGTAGTGAGTTCTAGTTCCCAAATCCGAAGAAACCGGCTTGTGTGTGAGCATAAGCACCGAAAGAAGGCTTTGGTTGCTCAACAAGTTGCCTCGCAAAAGCCAAAAGAGGAGCCAACAACTCCTATTTTGGAATCTCCTATTGTGCCCCCTCTTCTGCTTCTTCTACTTTGGTTCCCCTCTCCTCAATCTTGCTTCTGGCTCCCCCCTCGAATGCTAATGAACCTCACCCCAAAAGGGTGTAGGTGTTCATTACTCCTTCAATGGAGTCTCCTCTTTTGATGTTGCTTCTGAACATCCCTTCATTTTCTTGGCTTGTGGACATGTCGAACACCATGGTGGTGTCCATTGTGGCCTTGTCCTCTTCCTCCTCACCTTTTGCCTCATTTGTGGGGACCCTGCATCCTTTGATGAAGTGTAAGTTGGAGGATGACCTTGCTTCCAATGGAGGTCGAAAGAAGGAATTTCCTTCTTCAGGAGAGGGTTCCACTTTGGCTTGCACCGTTCTTGTGATAGAGGAAACCCTAGCCTCTCCTAAGTTTGGCACCATCTCTCTTGATGATATTGATGGTGGATCTCAAGTGCCTCCATCTCCCACTCAATTAACACATGGTACTCCTATCAAGTGCATGTTTAACTCAGTTGATGATGTCTCAGCTTTGTCGATGATCTTTGTAAGATCAATGATGTTCACGTCATAGGAGTTGAGTGAAGAAGACCTCAAGGGGCCCTCTTCCTTAGCTCTTATTGCAAGAGAGTCAGAGGGTGCTCCCCTTGTTATCCTACCCTTGTAGGCTTGTCTGCCCTCTCCCTATAATGATCTAGATTGGGAGAACGATGACCTTTTGGTTGATGAGGACTAGGAGAGCACCTCTTCTTTATCTGTATGTTAGATTTGTGTGTGTATGTTGTGTTCTCCTGTGCTTTTTTTTATGTGTTCCTAGAGGACCCTTGTCACACTTGTAAGTGCTTGGATACAGGAGTGAAATTGTGTCATAAACATCTTCTATTTATTGTTTCTTGATTTTTGACAATTAGGATCAATACAAAGTGTTGGGGGCATTTAGGCTTCCCTTCCATGTTGATCCAATTTTTTATTTTCATTTTTTTTCATGTACCCTTCTTCATAATCTAGTATAGTAGAGGATTCATGACAATTCATATGTATATTATATTATATTTATCTATCTATATCTATGAGCAGTTTTGACCTTGAATTATTAGATCCCCATGTTTCTTGATTTCTTTGTCTTTGTTGTTCTTTTCTTTTTTATCTTTCTCTCTTCTTTTCTTGCTTCTTTATTTTGTGGTGCCTATGTGTTGTCCCTCACATGTGCAACAACATTCCCATGTCTACATCTCATCATGTATCGTGGCCCACGAAATCTCTACATGTTCTTCCTTTCCTTAGGATGCCATGGGCTCCTTCAGTTTGCACGCACCATTCTAGGGGGGCCTACCTCTCCAATTTTCAATAAGGTGTATTCAGTGGCCAATGAATTCCTTTTTGGAAATCTTTACTTTTTTAAAAATCGCATCCTTCGAAGAGGATCCCCTTAGCAATATTTTCTTTTGAAATTGAATTCATAACAAAAAGAACTAATAATTTTCCTTTAAGGAGGTTGTTCTTCTTCTTTTTGAATTCCTTGATGAAAGAGAATATTTCAAAAGGATTCCTTGATGACAAGACCATTTGCAAAAATGTCATCGCTTCTCAAATAGAGAGTCCCTTGAGTGGACCCCTTTTTCTTTTAAAGGGTTCCCAAGGGAACCCTTTGAAAGATTCTCCTTCAAATCGCTTGTTTCACAATGTGACTATTTTTCTATCTACGTGATTTTCTCGCCTAATATGTTTTTTCTATGGACTAACATGTTTCCTTGTGGCTCCAAGAACTTGTGAGGTTCAATCAAACTCTGTGGAGCCTTTCACATCTGGCCTCCCTCAGGACCGAGTACCTGTGGCACCTCCATCGCAAGACTGAGCACCTGTGAAACGTTTTCATTTTGTAGGACTGAGCACTTGTAGAACCATTTGATCATCCTTTGTGGGACTGAGCACCTGTGGAGTCAATTCTATAAGACTAAGCACCTGCAGATCCTTTTTTTCACCTTCTACAGGACCGAGCACCTATGACAATTTTTTTCAAATCTCCATAGGACTGAGTACCTACGGAGCCATCCATCTCTCCTCCTACATCCAAGCATGTTGGATTGCAGTTTTCTTCCTCGACGGTTCAGATATATGTTATTCAATTTTCTTACACTCTACTTTACCATGCATTCACTGACACTTATGCTCACTAAAGTGGGGGAAAAATGTAATGGCATGAATTTGCAACCATAGGAAAATTTCACATTTACACTACCCCTACCTTAGATAATTAAATCTAATAATGCAATCCCTATTTCCAACATCTTTCCCTATCCACTTGGCAGCCATCTTATGTGTCAATGAGGGATATTTTTTCTAGGACACTAGCATGGCACATGGAAATCTATGTGGCGTGTTATCATCTTGACAGGATTCTTGCCTTTGAAATCCATAGAGGCATTACACACCTCCATTGGACGCAAAGTGTAACATTTACTGCCCCTCGAACTGACTTCGAATGACTCCTTTTCCTCCATTTTACTTTCAAAATGCTATCTCCTTCATTAAACTCATCTTTTGGACATTCCTCTTGATCATTCTCACAATCTACACTCACTTTCATATATGTCAAGCATCACCACCTTCATTTAAGTTGCAAGTTGTTCTTTTTTTGGCTCATTCTCCTCGTTGTTGAGGCAACATTGGTCTTAGAAAGGTTCTGAGCTCACTCCTCCTCCATTTTCCTTGAGAGTATGTGATTGAGAAGGCGATATCCTTCCATATTCACTCACTTTGCATTATCGTATTGATATTGTAGCATATTGTTGTTTGCATATTGCTTGGTATCTCAATTTCAATAATCTCCTTTATCATATTTCTACAATCTTTGCTATATGGTTGTTCATGGAGGTGGAAACACCAAAGTGGGGGACTGACTGGAGCAGTCCTCTAAACATAGCCCCAACATTTTCTCATTCTTGTGTGTGCAGGTTGTTCGTCAAGTGAAGACTTTATAGACCTCAACTCGCAGGTTTGAAGGTCCATTTCTACCACCTTTCTCTTATCAAATTCTAGCTTAGTGTACTTAAAGTATTCTTCTTGTTGTGTTGTTGTTTCTACATTTTTCATCTCTATCATAGCATAAAACCTAGTTGGTCAATATGTTAGTTGGTTCCCTAGTGTTTATGTCTGTACTTTATGCTTTCTGACCATGCGGACGCCAGTGCCCCACTGAGATGCGAACGTGCTACATTGGAGTCTATGTACTGCACTACCATACCCAGGCAGTGAAGTTGTTTAAGTTGCAGACTGAACCCTAGGATTCAACTCATTTGACCCCCTAAGACATTCAAGTTAGTAGAAGGACAATGATGGGATAGTTTTCCTACCTTTGCATCCCCTTAAACCTTAAACCTTTTTAAATCATTTGTCTAGCTTGAGGTAAATTAAGGAAGCCTATTGTTTGGGCCCTCCCATGACCAGGGGTCTTGAGCAATCGGTCCCCCTCTTTTACAAAAACACTAGTTGATTAAATTTGTATTCAATTATATGATTGATTTGGCTTCATTGTCAAAAACAAGATAAATATGTCCATTTATTTTAGTGTTTATTTGTATGTAATTTTCTTCCAAGCATTTGTCAAGTAGTTACCAAATAACTATTTTCTCAATATGTGACAACTATTTGTGAATATTCCCATGGTAATAAAGGATTTTTGTAGTTGTTCTTCATCATTAAATTCATAAATATTGATTGGTTCAATGTTCCACCAATTGTTTGGCAAATTTTTTGTGAGCTAAAGGTTGAAAATTTTGTAAGTATGTTAAAAATGTGGTAGGGACACTACACAAAGATTGGAATGAAGATAAAGAAATTACATTAAGATATTTACAATCATTGTGAAGGTGAAAGAGACATTTGCAGATTAATCATAGAATTTTATCAAATCACAATGGTCAGTTTCATGAATCCAATCAATGCCAAAGTGGTGGATAATGAAATGTAATATGTCTAGCAATGAACCGAACATGATCTTCTTACAATTAAGAAAAGATCTAGTGGAGAACTATCCAAGATCTTCATTAAAGAAAGAGCAATTAGTAGTGGTAAACCATCTAGTATCAAACAATATTTTTTTTTTTTGATAAAGGTGGCAGAGCCACAAAATTTTATTGAAATAAAATAAATTACAAAGTATTCAAGGGGTAGCAGAAGAAACAAATTTTTTGCTTAACCCAAAAGAGCAAGAAGCTGAGATCCATAAGATACAATCATTTGAAATTTTTTCACCATCAAGAGCTTTACAGACTTTTCCAAATTTCTGAAAACATGGATATCAAATGACAAACTAGGCATGAAGAAAAAAACCCTGGAGGCACCAAAAGAGAGAAGATATCCATGCAAAGATGATAGCTCGTAATCACAAAGGAAAGGATTAGGGGAGCTGGCAAGGCACCTACGACAACCAACACAAAACCCTGCACAAGAGATAACCAAACCAGAGAAACTTCCACAAAAAACTTGGATAGGAAGCAATCAAAATGATAAGATAAAATCAAAATTGTAACCCAAAAATGAGAGTGGGAAAACACTAGGCCGAGAAGTAGAATTTTCAAAATGAGAGAATAGATTCCATTAAGTAGAGCTTCCATTTGATGAAGCAATATCCACAAGGGGAGGGGAGTGAGGTTCTTCATGGGGCTCAATTAGAGCATGTTGAATAAGCAACTAAACTACTTTATAGAGCATGCAGTTGCAGTCACACACTGAATTTCCAAATTGATGCTTGAGGAGCCTAAGGAGAACTCTAAATTCTTGAGGAAATCATTGAGAAGTCCATGGGCCATGGAATAGAGCAATTTACAAAGGTGGTAGTTAGCTAAGAGGTGTTGTTTACTAATAACACCCCCAACCAAATTCAACCCTTGGAGGATGTCATAATTTTCCAAGGCTAGTTGCAATGTGGAGAGAGGGCACACATGTGGCAACAAGTAAGTGCTCGTGAGAAACTTAACCATTTCAATGCAACCCGGAACATCCATCAAATTTGAAACAAACTATTATATGCCAATTCATAGGGAAGAGCCATAGTATGCATATCCAACCAATCAAAACCTAATACAAGTTGAATAACATCCATCACTTGTTTACATTCAAAGGAGAAATTCCTTCACAATTTCTCTTCAGTGAATGGTGAATCAACCCGAATTTCAAGTACTCTTGGCAGCACCAGCACCCTAAAAAGGTTATCCATTGCAATACCAGTGACAAGCAAAAGAGACCAAGAGAATAATGAGCGTGGAACCAACTAAAGTCACATATAAAATAATGCAGTGGCCACCATGAAACCAAGGATGAGATCTTACACATGCCTAAAGCAAGATTTAATAAATGTTCAAGCATTTTGAGTACTTTCCATGAGGAGAGATACTGCCAAGTGGTAAGCTTTGGAAAAGAGGATGATAATAAATTCCTCCAAATTAATTATTTTTCCACCAAAGATAGATCTGAGAGGCTCTTTTCTGATGTCCAACAACCAAAGCTAGCTCTCGTGGTTGAACATCAAAAAAGAGGATGAACATATTTCAAATTTTGCCAAATTTAGCCCTAATTTACAAATAATTGCTTAAAAGAGTTGAAATTGGAGCACATGATCATACAATAAATGGTAATCCATGAATGCTAGATTCCCTCAAGGATGTTCGAATAGATGAGGCAAGATCATTTTGGGGACACCAATGAGGGACAAGTGTCAGTTTCATAATGAAATGGCTTCACAAAATCTTTATGCAAATTTGAAACCAGCACAATTAGGTGTGAAAGACAACTTCACCCTAGCCACACCATTTAATAACAACCACAATGTTTTGAATACGTCTCAATCAAGTCATGCATTAAGGTAAGGCATTCAAATCTAAGAATTAAATGAGCATCAAGAGAGCCATGCCAACATTGAATGGAGAATCACCATGCATAAGGAATAATCAAGACTTCCTTACCATTACAAAATTCAAAAAAAGGATTGGAAAGAGGATGAAACATAGAAAAAACACCTAGCCCAAGAAAAGAAAGAACCCCAAAGGTAGGAAATCAAAAAGTGCCACGAAGCAAAAAAGAGGGGTGAGGAAGACCCAACCATACACAAAGAAAAGTACAATGAGAGGGGAGCTAGAGGGGAAAGAAAGAAGCTAAAAAAGTGAGAGAGAAGAGGGATACCCAAATGAAAAACAAAGATTAGAAGAAAAGAAAAGATGAAGCAAAAGGATCCCAAGATGGAAATATGAAATCTTATCTTTGAAAAGGAGAATGCATTCCTCTGTGGTGAATTCTCGAAATGAAATATTCTCATCAATAGCTTTATTGGCTAACAGATCTACAACAACATTGATTTCCCTGAAACAGTGAGAAATGTGATAACTTGGAAAATCATCAAGTTGATTAAGAATGTAAGATAAGATATAATCCAAATGCTAGGAAGACGTGCCATGTTTCTTCAATGCCGAAATTGTTAACATTGAATCCCCTTCAATGTAAAGATGAGAGATTAAAAAAAATTCACTAGGTTAAGACCCAAAATTAAAGCTTTGAATTCTGTCATGTTATTAGTGCCTTCTGAGATTAGTTCACAAGCTGCAACAATGAAGGCTTCATTCGAATCTCTTAGAACTGTTGCAATACTTGATTTACCTAGATTTCCCTTAGAGGCGCCATCAAAATTCAACTTGATGAAGTCTCGGGGTGGAGGAGACCATGCTAAATTATTCCTTTTGACTGAAGGGGATTTGGAAAGGACAGGGCCTGCCTTGGGAATCTTCAAAAATTTCCAATTTTTCAAAATAAGAGCATCCCAAGAAGTAAAGTGCTTACTTATTTGAGCATTTTTGTGTAGAGCTAAAGAAGTTACCTCAGAAATTGAAATCTCAATTCTTTGCAAGACATGAGAAATAGTGGACTTTTTTTTTAATATTATGTTGTTTCTTTCCAACCAAATGTTCTAGATTAAAATGGAAGGGCATATCTCCCAAAGATAAGAAAATGTGGAAGAGGAAAAAAGGGAAGGCCAAGATAGAAAATGAAGATGGATGGAATTATGCAATGGGCTAGAACAACCAAGATTATTTAAAATCCAACACCAACAATTATGGGAAAAATCACAATTCAGGGGGAGGTGATTAGTGGACTCAAAAGCTTTCCCACACATAACACATGGGAAAAGATTAGTTATGCCTAGTCTATCCAATATCAGGCCTGTTAAAATTCTATCTTTAATTGCGAGCCAAGAAAAATCCCCAACCTTAGGGAGAATGTGAGGACCCCAACAAAGTCTGATTGGAATTGAAGTACTCTGATTGAAACATGCAAGAGAGTTATACCCTTCTTTAACATTATATTGCCCTGATTTGGAATTTAACCAAATGATTTCATCCTGTTTGTTAGAAAGATATACCTATCTCTTGGCAAGCTCAACTTTTAATGAAATTTTTGAGTGAATAGGCACTTGCAAGAAATCAAAATCTTTCCATTTACCCAGGCAGGGATTCAAAGGATCAATGTAAAAATAATCTCAAACTTCATGACCCCATCTATTTTTAATTTAGATTCAATTTCAATCCAATCACCAAGCTATCAAAGGGGTTTATGGACATTCTAGGCATCATCCCAAAAAAGGGCTTTTTCACCATTGCTAATCATCCAAGAAAGATGAGGAAGAAGGACTGATTTGCAAGAAGAAATGAAGTTCCAAATGTTAGACTCCTATAGGAGATCCTATTGAGTGAATATCCTTTCCTTCTCAAGGGAGTCTGAATATTTGTATCTCATTAATTTACACCATTTAACATTAGGTGTAGTATAGATTTTCCGAACCAATTTTGTACCCAATGCTTTATTTTGAAGAAAATAATTTCTCAAGCTTGCCCCTCCAAAAATTTTTGGTTCACAAATGGTATCCCATGCTACAAGAGGAAGTTTCTTTTTAGTAGCCACATTCTCCAACCAAAGAAAATATCTATGAACTTTTTGTAATACTTTCCCTTTTCCTTTGGGAAGGCTTAAGACTGACATCAAATAAATTGGAAGGGAAGATAAAATTGATTTAAGCATGACCAATTTTCTCGCAAAAGAGAGCCATTTTGATTTCCAAAGAGAAATTTTGTTTGAGGTAGAGGTAATCAGTCTGTCCCAGAAATCATGCTTTTCCTTTCTAGAAAAGAAAGAAATTCCAAGGTATTTACATGCAAGTGACTCACTCTAAAAGCCCCAAAATTTAAGTAATTTCCTTTTGACCAAAGGACCAACATTCAAAAAGAATATTTTTGATTTTTTAGGATTACAAACTTGTCCCGAATGCAAACAATAAGCTAATATAATCTTTTTCATAACCTTAGCCTTTTCCATTGTAGCTTTTCCCAAAAGAAGCGTATCATTAGCAAAGAGATAGTGGGAAATTAGAGATGGGAAGGACCAAACATAAATATCTTTCCATAGTCTTGCATTACGGGCTAAGATTATAGATCTGCTCAATCCTTTCACCAATAAAATGAACAAAAAAGGAGAAAGGGGTCCCCTTTCCTGCCTCACCCCTTGAGTGGGGGCAAAGAAACCTTGAGGAGAACCATTAATGATTACAAAAAATATAGCTCCCAAGATGCAAGAATGAATCCATTTACACCAAGCATCAGAAAAACCAAATTTCTTTAAGACAACCAACAAAAAATCCCAGTTTACCTTATCATAGGCTTTCAACATATCTAGTTTTAGAACCATTGTAGGAGATTTTTCTGACATAACAAAATGAAGAACCTCATGAGCCAAGATAGCTCCCTCTGGAGTATCTTTCCCGAGAGAAAATCCCCCTGTTCTTCTAAAATAATCAACGGGATGACCTTAGCAAGTCTAGACGCAATAGCTTTTGTGAAGATCTTGTATATATAGTTATAAAGAGCTATTGGTCTGAAATCATTGAAGGAAGATGGAACATATTTTTAGGGATGAGAGCAAGAAAAGTTGCATTGAAATCCTTTAGAATGTATTTTTGTACCTTCTTGATTCTTCCAATGCAAGAAGAACATCAAGTCCTACTATGTCCTAGCATTTTTGGAAGAAAAGAATCATGAACCCATCTGGTCCTTGAGCTTTTTCAGCTTCCACAGAGAAAATCACTTTTTTAACTTCATCAAGAGAAAATTTAGACATTAAAATTTTATTAAGGTCCTCTCTTAATAATGAAGGAATATTATTTATTATCTTGTTATCTTGAAAATAATTTTGGGCATTTCCCAAAAATAAGAGGTTTTTGGAGAAGGAAACTGCCCCCAAACCGATATCTTTTTCTGAGGTGAGAGTAGTACCTAAAGAGGACAGAATTGAAATTATTTTATTTGATTGACAATGTAGTTTTTTCGAGGCATGGAAAAATTTTATATTCTTGTCCCCATCAAATAAACAAGTCTCTCTAGATTTTTGCCTCCAATAACATTCCTCTTGAGCTAGGATTTCTTCAAAGTCTACCTTTAGCTTTTTCTCTTGGTCATAAAGGGAGCTATCCATTCCCTTTTTAATAACCTTATCATACACCTCTGAAAGTTCTGATTCGATGCGAAGCTTTTCAGAAAAGATATTTTTAAAATGCTTAATGTTCCAATCCTTTATTTTGTTCTTCAAGAATTATAATTTTTTGCTTAATTGGAACATTTTAGTCTCCTCAATAAAAGGAAAGTTCAACCACCAGTCTCTTATAAAGTCAATAAAATTATCATCTTTGAACCACATAGCTTCCAACTTGAAAGGAATTTTAAGAGTTCCCTTGTCTTCAAACAATGAGAGGGAGATTGGGAAATGGTCCAAACTTGGTAAGGTGTGGATAATTGACATAAAATCCTAAGAGGCATCAAGTTGGTTTTTTGAGAGTAGAAAACAATCAATTTTTTTGGCTATCTGATAAAAATCCTTACGTTTATTTGTCCAAGTGTATATACCATTTTTGAAAGGGAAGTCATATAGTTTGTTGGATGGAATAAAATTGTTAAAATCATCCATCATTTCTATAGGGGGAATTATTCCTCCATTTTTTTTCAGAAACATTTCTAATTGCATTAAAATCCCCTACAAATATTTTGAAAATATTAGAATCAAAAGCATATAGCTTGAATAAATTTGTCTCCAAGTCTATCTTTTCCCAGCTAGGGAACAAGGGCCATATGCATTATAAATCAAAAGAGGAGTATTTGTTTTTAAACACTAGACTGAGACCTTTATCCAATTTGATTTGATTTCAACATGATCAATTCTCACAAAAGTTTTATTCCAGAGGGTGACAAGACCCCCTGAGGCACCCAAAGTAGGTTAGACAACCAGGTCCCAATCACTCCAAGAACCAAAGATTTGTTTAGCAAAATGACAAGAGAGTTTAGTTTCCTGAAGTAATATGATCTCCGAGAAAGTTCCAAGTAGTTGAAACTTTATCAAGCATCTTTTGTTAGGGGCGCTTAAGCCCCTAATATTCTAGGAAAGAACCCTCATTGCCCCTGAGGAGAGAGTCTGTCTCTCCTCATTCTAATAATTCTTTCTGAGGATCTATATCCTACAGTAGAATTACATTTCCAACATTGGGGGGAGGTGGTCAACCCATCAGATTTCTTAGAGGCTAAGTGAAGATTCATTTCTAGTGTAGATTGAAGACCAACAACAATTTCCAAATTTGTCTTCTCCTTTTTAGATTTGCAACCACGTTTTGCTCAAGAAGAAGTTAAAGCCTTGATGTTTGTATCAAGTTGGGAAATGGGAGGAGAAGAAAAGGAGTCTGGGGCATAAAAAGAAGGAGGGGGGGAGAAGGCAACATTAGTGAAGTTCAACTTTATTTTAGAAGCAGATTGGGTAATAGGAGGCATAGGAGATTTTATTGTTGAGTAATGCTCCCCCAAATCCTCATCTGCTATTTCTTCAATGAGGTCTTCAGTTGTCTTGGCCATTGCATCATTAACAAATTTCAATAATTCATCCTCTAAGTTGTTAAGAATGTTCTCAAAATATTTAATATCGCTTTTAGAGAGAGCATAAATCCCATCAAGAATCTGGGAAGAGCCAACCTGAGTAGAAAGGAAAGTGTTTTCATTCTCCTTAAGCATTCCCAGGGATGAAAGTTTAGATTTAGAGTTAACAATAGGATGGGAATGTTCTGCCTTACTGCATTCATGCTCATGATTAAAATCCATTTTATCATCAACATGATCCTACTAGTTTGAAATGTAGTTTGAGGAAGGGGGAAGGGGTGACAAGAATGAGAGTTACCAGAAGGTTGGTTCAAGCCTAGGACCCCAGGTAAAGCAGACAAGTCCAACAGGTCAGCTTTGGAGAAGATATCAACATCAATGATAAAATTAGCCTCAGTCCAGATGGAATTTTCCCATTTAATCTATTGGATCCACTCTCCTTTATTAGTAGAAAGGTGAATCTTACGAGGGAGGGATGAGGATTTATTGACCAGAGCCCAAACCCTAATAATGGGTTTACTGTTTACAATAAAAAATTCGCTCTTAAGGAAATCCCTAAAGTGACTTACAATTTGTTTGATAGAGGAAGTATCAAAAATTTTGACATGAAGAAAGGGTAAAGGAAAAGCATATAGGAAGAGGGGACATTTTTAGGGTTTCTAGGGACATATTTACCCTCCAATTGAAAACCCTTAAGAAAGTGTTGCTACAATAGTATGGGCCTTTTCACAAGATTTTTCTCTTTATCGTAGGGTTCTTGAATAATAAGAAAAAAGATGAAGCATAAACCACAACTAAGTCAAAGAATTCATACTAGTGATCTCTTATCCAAGCTTGAATCTCAGAAAGCGGTCGATCCTCTCCCTAGATTTCCACAAATAGACCATTTTGTGCATAATCTTCATACTGGCTTTCTAAATATAAGGGTATTGTAGGAACCAATCTCCACAACTGCTCCCTAATAGCCGCTGCTCCAATACCGAAAAAACCCAGAGGAGTTTCCACGGTGAGAAGAGTCTTGTTTAGATGCTTGGTTCCATGAGCCCTTAAGGTTTCTCTGACCACCAAAATTCAAGGGTTTATTTTCCTGGATTTTCTGGAGTCTTCTTGAGTTCTCTTGCTGATTCGAACGTCAACCCGAGTTTTCTTGTTGCTCTAATGTTGTTTTCTAGTAGAACTCTATAGAGCCTTACCATTTGAAGGACAACCAAATTTTGTTTGAACATTTGATGAAGACTGATGGTGTCTTTGTTGGTCATGCTTCCAAGAAAAATTAGGGCCACCAATGTTATCTTGAAGCTAAGCATTTGTGCCTAAGGGTCTAGAGAGGCCACTAGAGAAGCTAGGATGGGGGTCCCTATGGTGAAATGAAGATTTGGGTGAACCATTAAGTCTCCAATAGTCTGAAGGAAAGTGTCCATTTTGTGGATTCCCTTGTTTTGGGGTTTCCAAAATGCCCTTATCCCTTGGGTTAAAAGAGTTTCTTTCCTAACGATGATGTCGTTTGGCAGAAAAATGATCGTGTTTGTCTGGCAGAGGCTGAGAAGGATCAAATCATCCGCCCAACTAACCCTTCTACCTTGAACCTACGAGGAGCCGAAGGAGTTCAACATCACAAAATAAATATTTTAAATCTTGAAATATGTTAGTATCAAGCAATAATTAGAAGGATGAATTTTGAGATTTTTGTATTTAATATTCCAATCAAAGTATCAAAACTAGCTTTGAAGTATGATTGTTTCATATAGATTGAACTGCATTAGACTTAAATGAAAACCTTCAAATATGAAAAATATTAAATATCTTCATACAATGAAAAGTTGTAGAATTTTGAGGCTAGAAAATGAACTGAGTCAAATATAAAAATAGTAGTGAATTATTGAATTATTGTCATTAATAATTGAGGAATAATGCCATGCAAATAGTCAATAAGGTTTGCAATAGTGAACAAACTAGTAATTTTCCTTCAAAAGAAGTAAAAAAATCCCAACTCAACAACAATCATATAGCTATATGTAAGATCAAGTGATAGCCATTGATAAAAACTCAAAGTGCAACACCCAACTTAGGAATTATAATGTTTCAAATAATTAAAATGGCCTTATAAAGGTATGACCTAACAACTATTTTAAATCAACATATTTGGGCGAAAAAAATGTCCTATTACAAGCTTGTTATAAGAAGCAATTTATGCACACAACCTAAGAAAAAGTGTAACCAGT
The DNA here is from genome assembly GCA_007258455.2 of Sequoia sempervirens. NCBI lineage: Eukaryota > Viridiplantae > Streptophyta > Pinopsida > Cupressales > Cupressaceae > Sequoia > Sequoia sempervirens. The sequence continues at coordinate 115,858 of VDFB02170617.1, read as the reverse complement.
CAAATATTCAAAAAAATATCATAATATATCATCCAAACACCTCCTATCTCCATTATATTAATTTAAATTCCTCGAGAATGGTAAAAATAGAGTTAGGAGGTACAACTACAACATGACAAAGAATATTTAACCAACATTGATAATAGTATGACACCCAATTTAAGAGTTACAAAATTGAAAATGTCCAATAATCTTAAATAAATTTAGTTTGTAAATAATTTTTTTGACAAATAAATTATTCAATCATCTTTTACCAAACTTAATATCATCCTTCAAATAAAATATCACATGTACAACCTTGACTAAGTATTATGGCCAAACTAGGAAATAAGAATGTTGCACTCAAATTAATAAGAGATTCAATTTGTCTCAATCCTTATACACTATCATATTAACTCATCAAAACAACGTTAATTAACTATTCATCCATTATGACCATAACTCTCCAATACTAATTAATTATACAACAATAATTTTATCAAATCATATGAAACTAAAAATTGTTAAAAATAGTTAGAATAAACAACCGAAAACTAAAATCCACATAAAAGCCTCACCAAAATCTGAAAATCACTACACGATGAAGATCACTATCAATCCTTAAATGAGATTGCATTGAAAAAGTAAGGAAGTTTTTGTTTCTAAAGCTTTAAAATTTTAGAGGGTATTTGTGTTTAGAAAAGGAAGAACTCAAATAAAATTGTTTCAAAAAGCATGTAAAAGTTATTTGGAAATAATCCTCTTATTTATACTTTTAAAGGAAAATAAATATTTATCTATTTTTGGGTTAACTTTTCTAAAAATTATAAAATATTATTTAAGTGTTTTTTTTCATCACCCTTTTATGTCATGAGTTTAGTGACACTTAAAATAATCACTTATAACACCTTCAAAAAATTAAATGTCTTTTAATTTTTACTTTTTGACAACTTACATATTTAACTATTTAATTATTTTTTCTTTTAAATTAATATTGTGTCTTTTCATAAAGTTGCTTTTTCTAACAACTTAAATTAATTATTAATTAATTTTATAATTTCAAAAAAGATAGCATTACAGGAAGTTGGAGATTGAGAGTCGATGATGACAAGGAATTAATCCCTTTAGGAATGCACATAAGAATAGGTCTGAACTCACAATTTCGATGAGATAATGTAGTGAAAAGTGTTGGAGATCAAGGTTCAAGGATATTCCATACTCTAAACCATATTAGATGTATTGTTGCATGTTTGACTCTAAAAAAGTGTATAGAAGAAAATTTTGAAAGTCAAGGATTAGGGATACCAAGGAAAGGGTGCCCAAATAAAGGGATGGTTGAAACTCTAGCTTTAAAAGGTAACTTAGTTTAGGAATCAAAAAGGTGGGGTCCAAATGAAAAGTATACCAATAAGAAAAAAATGATACTCCAACAACGGTAAGGGAAAATAATAGGGGTTGGAGGAAAAGGATGTTGGGAAGGAAAACTCTGAAGTTCCAATAAGAAAGGGAATGAATGAAAGGTATTCTAATATGAGAAAGTTTGATATCTCGATAGAGAAAAAGTAACAAGACAAAGTTGGGCAGAAAGGCATACCAAGAAGGGAAACTCCAAAACTCTAACATTCAAAATAGTCCTTAAAAAATTAAATAGCAAAATCTCCACACAAAATTTTTGAGACATTGCAATTTCCAACACATGATAGGCATATGACAGATGAAAACGAACAACACTTAGGAAAACTTAACACATAGAGACCCATACAAATATTTCTTAGATTAGTTATATGTGACAATAAAAAAAATGCCTAAGCACACAAAGGAGTTAAGACTCAAGTGAAATTTGATATTGTCAAATTGAAAAACAACATTGGCTCTAGTTAAGGACCTATGTATCTTGCAAGCATATCAAGAATCCAACTATGTCCGAAAGAAAACTAAAGTAAGGGACTAAAAGGGGATCAATATAAAAATAATTTTTCATGATCAAATAAGGATTATGACTACACGAAGACACATTTAACATGATACTTATAGAACAAGATATAAAATATAATATAATATAATATATACAAGTCACAACAACAACTTGCAGCCAATGACATAGAAGCACAAAGAATTAGAAGATATGACTACAAAATCAACTTGTAAACATTATTGTGGGTCAAACCTTGTATGTAGACCCATGACACAAAGCCATGGAAAAATTATTGTAATCGCTTGGCTTTGTCAAATACAATCCTATTAATGAGCTTATCCCCCTCAAGCCATAGTGTACTCACCACCTAGCTACAACAACTAACAACTCTTTCCTGCAATACATTAATCTATGAACATTGATTAAGAAGTGAAGGCCAATTCGACTATCAACTTTAATACTACATGGAAACCACAATTAATATGTGTAGAGCCTATTCCATAATGCATTATGCATGTGCACAACAACAAGGAGTAGAAAAACCAAACTTAGGTCAACAACATCACATGTGGATGATATCAAACATCCACCATCAAATTGTTGACTAAATGAATATGTAGCACCACTTTGAGGCCAATTTACCAAAAAAATAAAATTACTTAAAAAATTTATGTTTTTGATAAGATAAGAAGCATTAATAAGACGTTGGACCCAAACACAAAATGCCCCAAAGGGCAGGAAGTTAACAAGATATAAACAGGGTCAAAGGCCATAGGCTAGTGACAACAAATCTATAGCTAACCATCAATAGAGTAAAGTTTTTAAAAACATAAAAAAATAGAAAAGAAAGGAACACCAAGCTACTTGGTAAGCTTTTTCCAATCCTCCTTGAGGAAATTAAAGATATCCCAATTATGAGAGCTTGTACTAGGATCATTGGTCTTCTCAGGCTTTTGTATTTCTTCTTGTAGCATAGACCCAAGAGTAATCGCCAAGTGGTGGATAACCTTTAGAATGAAACAGGAAATACCACTTGGTTTTCTTTCCAACCCATCCAACCAAGTTGACAAAATAGTGAAATCTTAGGTCATCTTTGCACACCTATAAGAGGTGTCCTCTTTGGGTTCCTCAACAAGGTAGATTCCTCTAAATCATAAAGCATGGAATTAAGTTTAGGGAATAAACTTGAACCTTTAATTTCTACCTCAACATCCTCATCCAAGTGTTCTCTTTAGTGATAAATTCCTCCTCCTTATCCTCCTCAAATGCATCACTAGAAATTTCATCCATAATGAGGTTGGGAATAGTCTGACTCACCAGTCTATGTGACCTCCGAACATTGAGGTTAGGGCAGCCTACTTCCTTAATATAATTTGACTCTCTTTTGCTATATTCCTTTTTTGTAGTCTTATTATTTTCATCCTCTTCCTCATCTTCAAAGCTAGCCTCTTCTACAAAGAAAATATTCAGGGGATTCTTCTTCTTGCTGCTAGGGTTTTTCAGTTCAATGCTAGTCCTCTTTTTGAGGCCTTTGGAGGGGTTATTTTTAAGCTCACATAGACTAACAATTAAAAAAAAAAAATTGGTTAAAATTTCTTGGGTTTTTAGATGTCTTGAGTTGCAAGTTTTGGGGTTTGGATTTCATCTTAGGGGTGGCATTCTAGGTAGGAAATTTCAACATCACTTTAGAATGAGGCATTACAAGCTTCTCAACAAAGGGTTTGGGGGTTTCTCGAAGGTTAAGAATTAAAAAGGGGGTTCCTCAACAAGGTAGGCCCTAATGGGCTTGGGGACCAAAGGGCCAGGTGGAAATAGTAAAGCCTAAGGATAAGCCCCTAGTGGAGTAGGATGGGCAGCTTGTCAAGATTTTTGGCCACCATGTCTACGGTTTCTTTCACTAACACCTCTAAGGAAGAGAGAAAATAAAATGGGAATCTAATGATCATCATATTCATAAAGTGATTTAGCACTGGGGGTGGTAAAAGTAATAACACTTAAAACATCCTTCTAAAGTAATGTATTTCATTAGAATAAAACATACCTTATCTCATGGGTGAGGAAGCTTGTCTCTATCATATCCAACATGCAGTTTAACCTAATTTTTCCTATCCTTCAAAAATAGATTCATTTTCTCCATATCTTGCACTTTTTTATGTCTTTTAATTTTTTAGCTAATGCAAGATAACCCTGTGTAGAGTCAAAAAAAGTAACTCTTTTTCAAGCTTAGTTTTGGAATTAACAATTAATAATAAAATGTACTTAATTGTGCCTTATTTAAGGTGTTGTAAAGTGTTTTCTTACACTTTCACACTCATCTAGGGCTTTGTTAATTAATTGTGGTTAATTGAGCTTAATTGACCCTTTAATTCAAATTCAAGCCTTATTAATTGTATTTTTCAAGGATCTATCCCAACACCCATTAATGATATTTCATAACATTTACATTGGAAAAATTGGTGTCCTAGAAAACTGTGCTAGGACTCATTCACCACTTTGGGAAAATGGGTCCTCCTAGCATAGGACACCCCTTTCTTGGCATATTTGAGATGGATTTTTTATGTTACTTCACTTCCCCGAAGCTAGATCCTAAGAAATTGTGCTAGGACCCATTCGCCCAAGGTGGTGAATGGGTCCTCCTTACTTAGGACCCCCCTTTTTGAAATTATTTATGGCTGGATTTTAATAATTTTGAATTCTATATCTGATGTCGGCTTGGTTTATTTGAATTTTAGGGTTCATTCTCAAATCTAGTATAAATATAAGGTTCATTCACATATTTTCATAACAAGATTTTCAACAGAGCATCCTAATACTTCATAAGAGCATTCAAGAGCATTTTCAAAGGCATTCAAAGGAAAATTGTCAAAGTTTTATTGCAACAATTCAAGATCATATCATCATGTCAAAGGCATAGTGTATCAAACATGTTGTTGAGCTAGTGTGTGTTGATGTAGCATTGAAGATCTATTTGCAAGCATTGTTCCACATCCAATTCAAGATCAAGATCTACATTCTATATGGCCACTTCATGTTAGTTTGGAGATTTATATTCCAAGACATCATCCAAGGTATTATTGCTTCATGTTTCATGTTCCATGCTTTTATTTCATTATTTCATCATAAGGTTTAATTACCTAAACGAGGTTTTGATGAGAGGCATTCATGTTCCATTTTATGCCATATATTAGCCTTTTTCATATTCCTTCATAACCATTTTTATATTCCATTTCCACACCATATTATATCATTTTACCACCTTTATGCTACATATGATTAAATATATAAGTAATATTTAATTTAGTTTTTAGATAAAATACGTGAATAATGAATATTAGATTATATTTACTAATATTTGCTACCATTATGTTGAAAAATAAATAAACACCTTTCACTATATGTGATAAGATAAATATATTTTATTTTTTTGTTATAACAAATTATTATATTGTAATTACCATAAATTAAACATAGTATTTGCTGGCCATAAACAACTTTTACACTCCCTATTATTATGGACATGAGACAAAAAATAAATGTCCATATTATTATTATATTAAAACCAATTTGATATATTGCTTTTTTTTTACCAAACACACGTGCCATGTTAAGAATATCTTAGTTACATGATTCTCTCGTTTGAGATCTAATTTTATGGAGAGATTATAGGGAAGAATTATGTCATTTAGTAAATGTATCATTTCTTATATAATGCATAAGAAATGGTGTGAGAAGGGAGATGTAATATTATTCAGAAAAGAAATAATACAACAACTAGTTTGAAGTCTTAAGGAGTTTACAACAAATTATTTTTGTCACCCCATGGAAGGAGAGGAGGGACCACTCTCTTGAAATGGTGGTGATGTTATTTTTTATATTATGTGTTTTATTTTAATATCGTGGTTTATTTTATTTATTAAAATGTGTGAGTAATTTTGTGATTACATGTTTTCAGTTTGGTTTTAAATTACATTTTTCATAAAATTGTGGTTGCATAAATTTGTATAGTTTTGGAAGATTACAGTTCTTGTCACCTGCATAGAGCTCCTGTTGGTAGAATTTTGTCAATGCAAAATGTTGTGAATTCAAGATTATTTTAATCTTAAACAAAACTAGTAATGTTTAATTAGAGATGATGTGGACATAGCCAAACCTTATTTACATTAAAGGATTTTATTTGAGTTGTTCATTTAAAGAATTTGATGGTTTCAAAAGGTTTGATTTAGGAGTCCAATTTAGGAGTGTTCTTTTTTGTTATTCTTTCAAAGTATTTAGATTTTATTGTTTTGCATTTCATCCCCACTCAACTTGTTGCTTTCCTCCCTTAGGCATACTACCGTAACACCTCTTGCAAGCTTACAATCCCCAGATTGACACTTAGACCAAGCTAAACCTAGTTTTTTCTTTACCTTAGTTTTGGCCTATCATTTTGGCGTCATTGTTGGGGAGAGGTGTTAAAGGCCAGAGAACCCAGTGAGTTAAGTTAGGACCAATGCATTAGGATGAAAGCTCACACAACTACTAGCCTTGCCAGGTGATTAGTCTGAATTTGCATTGTTTAAATCATATATCTATGCATTGTTAGAATTTGTAGGTATATTTTAGAAATTAAAACCATTTATATATTAACACCAGTTGTTGTGAGTTAATTGGTAGGAAGGAAGTAAGTTTGAAGAAACAACATAAAAATAATAAAAATGTTGCATTTTCAAGGCAATTCAAACACATCACTTTTCAAGGAAAAATGTTGCCCCTTGACCCTGTTGGGGGTTGTCGCCCCCAAACCCCTACTTTCAAATTCAAAAGCAAAATAAGAAATTGGTGGGGGAATTGTGCTAACACAAATTGATTTTCTTATACCCCCTCTACCTAGTGAATGCAACTTAGATAATCTTGATCTTCCAATACCATTGTCACAAACATCTACAAATGTTATTTCCGTAGTTGAGCAAGAGCAAATAATTGATGAATTTTTAGGACAATTGAATTTTAAAAATGATGATTTGACCAGTTGTTGTTCTGATTGTTGCGAGGAAGAAGATAAGTGCACATGCCAAGTTGTTCAAGAGAACATGGTGAAGGAGATCCAAGCTATGTGTGAGCCTCATCAAAACAAAAGGTGAAAGTGAGAATGTCTTCTTTGTAATACAAGAACAACTGCACACATCAAATCAGGTAGATCATAGTATGCTAAATGATTTTAAAATGTCTTATAATTTTATTGAATCAAGAAGGAAATATGTTTCTTCACAAAATGATTCCTTGTCTAGTATCTGTGGTGAATGGAAACAATCACCATACTACCAAGAATGGCATAATGAATCCTCACAACAACCATACCCATCCCATATAGTACCATTTCCACCATGTATGTCTTATATATCACCATCTTCACCATCTACTCTATATACCACACAACTTTTACCATTGGCATTATCCCACCCACCATCCACCCCAACATATCCACCAGGGGAAATTGCAATTCCTAATAAATTACTATTATCTAATAAGGTGGTTCAATTTGCATATAGTAACGAGGTTTCATTGATCCCTTTACATTTCATTAATATGCATAAAATTGGTAAATCACAATTGCAATCTATTCACACAACTAAAGGATGTGATTTTTGTTTTAATTGAATTTGAAGAACAAAATGATCCACTAAAAGATAATCAACTTAGTTCTTCTTATCTACTTAATGAATCACAACTTTTAGAATTAATTCACTCAAATAAGGCAACAATTCAATGTGATTCTAATTTTATCATTGAAATGAAAAATATGTGTGTTGAAATTAATCATGCAATAAGCAATGGTGAACTATATGCCTTACTGATTCAAAAGTTGTGTGAGATACAAATTACATCCTACAAGATCTATTTATAAATATTTGTATACTCAAACATCTAGATCTTTGGAGGCCTATGTCAAAACTATGTATTCCTCACACACTTATTGATGTAGGTCCAATAATTGTTTTTATGATTAAGAAGAACTAGAAGGGTTTGAATGCATTAATGACCATACAAAACTTGGTAAAAATAGATGATCATTCATTAAATAAGGATCGAGGTATTATTAATTCTTTCGATTATCCTAATACCCTCATGATTTTACAATGTGAAATTAAGTTGGGGGGGAAATCCATTAAATTTTGGAAATATTTGGTTGATTCTTCATTAAAAAAAGCTCAAGGTATTCTTAAATATGTCACTATCTTTATTCATTCTTTGGATTATCTTAATTCTCTCATGCCTTTTTTGTATGAAGTTAAGTTGGGGGGAGGGGTATCCCTTTAATTTTGGCGATTCTTGGTTGATTTCTAATAAACCCTCATTGATTATTTCTTTGGTGCTTCTAATAATACCATTATTTAATACTTAGACCAAATAAAGGTACACATTCTTGTGTTAAATAACATTGATATTATGTCTACACAAGAATTCATTGTAATAATATTCATCCATTTTATTATTTATTCGCATTAATAACTCTACCCTTCATTTACAAAAATGACTTAACTACTTATTAATTGTGGAATTATTAAATGGATGATATTGCATTACTATACTTGATATTCTTGGTCATGAGAATATGGTTATAGGTTGTTGTGGTTACCCAAAACTTTTGCACCAATACCAATTGATGATGCTTCTCTACATGAGCATTGAATAACACACTATGTCGGCTTTGCTAACATTTTGTTGGCCTTTCTAGCTATATAGAACACCTCAATTTTCCTTTGTGCTTCACTATTGGATATCACAAGAGGATTTTTGGGTGAGGTGTTCAAAATTCATGGACACAAGTTCTCTTTGATATCAACTTTGATAACAGATCATGTGGAGGACAATATGCAACTTGGTGTATGAGAAACAAGATACTTTGTTCTTGGCTAATTCTTCACAAGCCACAAATCCAAAGACCACTTGCAGACATGCACACAAAGCTTGAACATATTGAAGATCATGATAATTCACCATAAGGATTGACTCATCCACCTATCCACAACTATATGGGAATATTAGATAAGTTGAGAGACAACCATTGGTCTTTCACTACATAGCCCCATCTTTGAAATATTGCTTCTATCGTAAGTAATTCTTTCCACCAAGTGATTGGGCATGAATTCAAAATTTCTACAATCAAATTTTAGATATGGTGGCATGGGCTAAATGGATGAAGATTGTTTGTATCAATTGTGCTATGAACTATGCATGGTCAATCTTGCTAGAGGTATCTTTCTTGTTGGTAATCATTTCAAGTTCTACATACAACCTAGTTTTAGTAGTGCCTTTTTGTGGGGTCATAGAATGAACTTAGGTTTTTGATGGTGTCACTTCAACATCCATATAAGGGGTTCCTTCTCTTTGGTCATTATATGCAGGTTATCTGAAAAAAAGAAAAAATGAAGAAAATGAAGAAAATGTAAAAATTGAAAAAAATGGAAAAATGAGAAAAGAAAAAGAAAAAAAGAAAAAAAATATAACAATGAAAACCTTTGGATGTTGTTAGACAACTACAATTTAAAAACCAGTTTATGGTGAAATGTCGTTGAATAAAATTCTTAGTGGTGAAAATTGTTCTCACAGCACCACTAAATGGTAAGTGATTGAAAACTAGCTTGCCAATGGTCACTTGTCGTTATCAAAATTGAAAAATAGAAAAAAAGAAAAAAGAAAAGAGAAAACATTTTTTGTGGGCTAAACATTTTGTAGGTACACTTTGTTGCTTCATTGGCCATCTGAGTGCCTCCTAGCACGTCATGTTGTTCACTTGTGTACATGTGCTCTAGTTTGTTGTGGTCAACATGGATTTGATCACTTCTAGCAAGAGTCACACTTTCAATTGAGGTGTTAACAACAATATAGAGAGAATCTGCTACCATCAGTATGTTTCTTAATGCTTCATTCTGATGTAGATCTTTCGTGTGTGGTGTGGATGCCATCTTTCTTAGAGTTTTGGTTCCTTCCTTGTTGGACATTCACAGTTGTAGTTTTTGGTTCCATCTTGGAGATTCACAACTTTGCTAAGAAACTTTGGCTACCATAACTTGGCATAAATGGCCAAGCAATTTGGTAAAACAATAAAAAAAAAAAATTCCTTGTTTTATCTCTTAACTTTTGTATACCTTGGAATTCCTACCTCTCTAAATGTGTGAAATAACTAAGAAACATGAATAACAAAATACCAAGGACACCTCAAGATTAGCCAAAAGAGAGTTACAACGAAAAGGAATGCAAATAAAATGAAACACAAACACTTTTACCTCCCTTGTTGTTGAAACTTCTTTGATTGGCCCTTGCTTAGATTGGTTGTGTGCTCCTTAGATGATAGATTGAGTGACTATATGCAAGCTTCAATATGCAAAATGATGAATAAAGATGGTTGAATGATTGAAAAAGGCTTGGACAGCATGTAGTTATGAGAGTGCAAAGTGTTGAGAATGCAAAATGACAGCATAAAGGTGCAAGATAGCTAAGTGTTGTGTAGGAAAATGGGCAGCATGTAGTTGCTTCAATCTAAAGTGTTGGAAATGCCCTTGAGAAGGGGGTATTTATAGAGGAATTTGAATTCTCTAGAGAATTCAAGGGTCAAGATTGCTTCAACAAGGCCAAGATGAAGGGCTATGGTGGGTTGAGAACCCACAAGCCCTCACATCTTGACATGTGGAGGGTGAAGTGGACAAGAGGATATGAGGTGGAGATGAGTTGTCAAAAAGGTACATGAGGTGGAAAAGGATATGCACCTTGGGGGATGAGAGGATTTCCACAAAAAGGGATTTCTTGTCCCCAAGTGGGAGTGAAAGGGACATTTGAGGAATTTTAGAATTCCTCAAAAATCTACATGGGAAAAGGAAAGGTGGTTGGGGATATAAATGTGAATTAAAAATTCACATTCCTAGGATGATCTAGAGGGTAAAAGGTGGGTTCCAAAAAGATGGGACTTGGTCACATGTGGAGATTGTGACAAGTCCAAGGTGGGTCACATGTGGAGATTGTGACAAGTCCAAAGGTTCTAGAAGCCTTGGAAGGATGGAATGTGAATTAAAAATTCACATATAAAAGAGAATCTAGGAAAAACCAAAAGAATTAAAAATTCCTTGGATAATGATTAGGCTTAATTAGTGTAATTAGAAAGAATAAATAAGAGTTAGAAGCCAACACCCAAAAGTTGGAGGATGTATTTACATCCTAATCAAGGATTAGGCATGTGCACATCCCTAATGAAAGAAAATTAGGAAATGGATTTAAGTTAGATGAAAATGACATGTAGGAATTAAATAAAATGTAATATTTATTTAATTTATTTGATGAAAGAAGGATTAAGGAGGGTATTTAATTATTAGGATTTAGTAGAATTAGTGAAATGATAGTATGTGCCAATTAACTTTCTAGGATAAAAAGAGGATGTTTAGACAAAAAGTGATAAATTTGGATAAATTAAATGTCCAAATTTGGATGTCTACATTTTGCCCCTCTTTGAGATGGTGTTACGAAGTAGCATCATTTCAAAGAATATTAAAATATAGAACCTAGAAGAAGATGGTTAGATTGGAATAGATGCCCCAGTCATCCAAAGGAGTGACTAGGAAGGGAAAAAGAAAAAGATGAAAATTAGGGATGAAGGATGCCCCCTCGAGAGGACATGCGGGTTGAAGAGAACACGTGTGTGCTCTCGAAATAGATGATGTGATGCAAGGGGAGATGAGGAAGATGATGCAAGGTGATGGAGAAGAGAGTAAGTGATACAGAAATGGGTGAAGCACAAATGGATTTGAGGACAAAAGGTGATGTTGCCCCAATCAAGGTACAAGCCAAAATGGGTTGATGATGGATGGATTGTTTTCAATGAGGGAATGAAGGATCCCGAAACAACACGAGGATAGGGAAGGATACATCCCACTGAGTAGTATTGATGAGGGAAGGATACGTCCCAAAACACCACTAAAGGATAGGGATGAATACCTTCCGATGATGATGAAAGTGTTGTTGATGAGGGAAGGATACATCCCAAAACAACACCAAAGGGATAGGGAAGAATACCTCCCAATGATGATGATGAAAGTGTTGTTGATGAGGGAAGGATACATCCCAAAACAACACCAAAGGGATAGGGAAGGATACTAATGGGTGATGATGATGATGGGTCAAGGCTGGTAACAAGACTGAGAAGTAGACCAAAGATATGATTAGATGATTCAGGCTAAGTGGAATGGATGGAGATTGGATAGAGATAAGGATGAAGGATGAATGATGAATGGATGGGGGGATACATGCAAGACGATAGAATGGAGAATGAGATGCAATTCTAAATGCAATTTATCATCTTTGGAGCACTGGTTTTTGCTATAGCATCAAACACAAGACACCAGGGTATGAAGAACCAAGGTGAATTAGTATCTAATGCATAAAACAAACACAATAGACAAAAAGGCTATCCCAACACCCCAAAGTCACAAAGACCTTGGTCGGGCCAGGTATTGAGATAACTACAAGCAGAAAAGGATGCCCCAACATAACACAAGACCTCAGGGATCTTGGTGGGTACTACATGGGACAACCAAGAAGACACAAATAGACATAAAAAGATCAAGATATGCCCCTATGTTGACCAAGCAAAACACACCATAATATGATGGATTATGGCGGTCTTGACAAGTGATGATAGGGAGCTCAAATGATAAACAAAATCCAAAAGCATCAAAAGATTGCAATCAATTTCAAATGTCATTTGCCATAGGATCGAGGGGATAGATGGGATTGATGAGGTCTGTTAGGAAGGATGCATCCTGTTGAGACCGATGATGGATACTAAGCTAAAAGATCGATATGACATAGGATATTCAAAACTGATTGGATTTATTGATACAAGTGGATCTTGTTTGTTAAGAACCAGCTAGATAAGGGCATACCTTGATGACACAACACAAGGGAGACAAGACATGAGACTGACACAACCTAAATACCTAGGGGCTCGGGGGCCGATCAAAGATTAGCCTTGCCTACGTGGAAGCGCAGAGCCCTCGTAGTTCAGGGAAAGGTGGATGACTGACCAAGATGGAGACCTTGATGGATGGTAAAGATAGGATAGACAAAAGAAGAAAGATCGATGATAGACGATAGAAGAGCAAAGTGGACAATGAAGATCGATGATGGAACCTCGGGGGCAGATCAAATGATTGACCTTGCCTACGTGAAAGCGCAGGGGCAACGTAGTTCGACAAGACCAAAGGAAAACAATGGATAAAGGATGATAAAATGATAGGATAAGTGGATAAAAAGATGGGACCGATATGACAAGATAGGATAGACTTGGTGGATTGGATAGGATGATGATAATCACATAAAGCTCAGGGCTGGGATAGTTATCCAAATCGTTAAAATGACTTGAAAGGATGAGATGAGTGATGAAAAGTGATAGGGACTGGAAAGATGTGCAAGAGAAGCAGGGGTGATGACAATGAGATAAATGGCATTGGGTTGCATGGGGGGGAGGCCTATAGCCAGATACCAATGACAAGGGATGGTGAGATGGGATGAGGATAAAGATGGAAGATTGGATAAAGATATAGGATAGGGATGGGGGATGGGAGGGATTGTTTGGATGGATGGGAATATAAGGATTGGGAGATGAAAGGGATGCTAGGATAGATAGATACGAAGATAAGGATGGGGAGATGGAAGGGATCGTGTGATAGATAGATGGGAATATAAGGATTGGGAGATGAAAGGGATGCTAGGATAGATAGATACAAAGATAAGGATGGGGAGATGGAAGGGATGTGATAGATGGATGGGAATATAAGGATTGGGAGATGAAAGGGATGCTAGGATAGATGATGTCTCCAAGGACTATGTCACAAAGGAAGCATATGCCCCCCACTCTAGATATGTCATACATGATGAGGCATGAGGGCCGTAAGACAAGTGGATGATGAGATAAAGGAGATAACTGAAGGAGGACAGGATGGGTGACCAAGGAATATGATAGAGAATGGATGAAGGGAATGTATACCAATAGGTGTCCAAAGCATGCATAGAGAGGTGCCCCTATTTTGATCAAGATCACAAGAAGGATGGAGGGAATGGGAGATAAATGAGATATGATGGTAGGATGTGGAAAATAGGAGGGATGGAGGGATTTATGAAGAGGACAGATATCAGGAAGACGGGTGCATAGCTAGAAGCATAGCGGATGGAGGGAATGCATGTCAGGAAGTTGCCCCCAAGTGCAGAATGGGATTTACGCATGACGCCTGTTTGCCAGGTTTTCATCATGGTTCTTATCCAAGGCGCTTGTTTGCCAAGTTTTCACCATTGGATGAATTATTTCTCTTTACTATTTTTTTTTTTTTTGACTTTTTTGACTTTTTGGATAGTATGCAGAAGGAGATGGATAAGGATAGGGAGGCAAATAGGTGGATTTAGAAGACATGCGATCTTTACATGAATGAAGGACTCAAGCATCAAGTTCTATACGAGGTATTAAGAGCTCATGTTCGAACCGACTATTAGATGTTGGTACAACCTTATGAGGATAAATGGATTATGCAAGAGGATGAATTAGGGGGATTTGAGAGGGGAGATACATGGGATAATAGATGGGATGCTGCAAAGGGTATGGATGGAATGATGGGGTGGATATGTGATGGGGAGATGTGTTTAGGACCAACATTGGCACATGTGGTGGTGGGTGTGAAAAGATGAGAGGATTACTGGATAGAGAATGTGTAGATAATGGAGGAGATGGGGTGGTGAACTTTGGAACATAAGGACCCAAAACAGACTTAGGAGATGAAAGGGGTGTATGATTAGCTTTTGGATTAGCAACTTTGGATGTTCTTACATATTTTTCATGTGATGGCATTGCATCTTTTTTCTTTGGGATCCACATGGTTTTGATCTTTGCTTTGGTGGGCCTTTGTGGCCTGTAGATTTGATTTAGATTTTTCTTTTCTTCACCATGTCTTTTGGAGGGGACATGGGGAGCCTTAGATTCATGTGGATGCTTAGATTTATGCATTTTTCCTTTAACAGCCAAAGTGCTTTTAGTAGCAATGGGATGGGTGTGAATGGATGGATGATGTGGAGGACACATGAATGGAGGGATGGAGGTAGGATTTTTAGGATGATATGTGGATGGATGATGTACAGGTACGTGCCTTTGTTGATCCTGATTAGGGAACATGAGAGTGGGATAGTTATGATGGGCGACATGGATAGGTGATAGATGGATGAAAGGATGGATAGGATGAGATGGAGGAGGTGGTTTTGGGATATACGGGCCCAAGATGGATAAAGTAGATGAAGGATGAGAGATGGTGGATGGAGGGATGTAAGGACCCAAAATGGATGGAGCAGATGAAGGAGGAAGATGGACAGTTGTTTTGAGGTGATACGATAGAGGAGGATGGATGGCCACATATGATCTAGTGGGGCAATGGGAAGAGCCAATATTTCTTTTGGAAAAGGCTCGTTGAGGACGTCTAGAGGTTGTACCAACATTTTTGGATTGCGAGTCATGAATAGTACATCCAAGACCGTGCGGATACAAATGTTCTTTTAGCTTGGATGGGGCTCTATAATACCTTGCTCATGAAGGCCTAAGCCTTTTCCTTGATAGTTCATTTTTCTTGAGTATTACGATCTAGGACAGGATTTTTGTTATTCTGGAAGAATGATGCGAGTTCATTATTAGGTGGAAGAGGAGGGTTGGTGTATATACTTTGTTTTTCTTCTGTGAGGAGACCACCACGGAGGAATGTGAGAGAACCAAGGGGATATGCATGCGGTGTGGGGATAGCATTTTTAGGCGATGATGGGGGATCATGAGAAGGAGAGGATGGGATA